>JAGFPH010000157.1:338582-356772 GCA_018207615.1 Philaenus spumarius | reverse complement strand
TTATTTTTGCTAGTGGAATCAGCTCAGAAAGTGCTCGGAACATTATGCAAATAACTTATTATTTTAGCTCAAAATAACTTTAAAATATTTTGTTTCTAGAGTAATTCTGGGTATTGTTGACAACTACCAAGAAATACATTTTTCCTTTTTTTTGTCAATATCTCTGTTGTCCTTTGAGCTACAGAAAAAATTAAAAAACCATTGAGTTTGTCATTAAAAAAGTAAACTTTTTTGTCTCTTGTAATTTTTTTGTAAAGTTAGCGGTTTTTGAGATATTTGACTTTAAAAATTATAAACGGCCGCCATTTTGAAAATATTTAAAATATTGTTCTAATTTTTCGCACAGTGATAAAAGGTTACGCAACAAATAGGTGTACAAAGTTTGAGCTCAATATCTTTTCTACTTCTAAAAATATTAAGTATTTTGTAAAAAACACATACAGACAGACAGACCGAAAACGGAATGAGATAGGACACATGTTATATTACATTTTTTGTTTCTTTTGACATGCTGAATAACGTGACAAAGTTTGTTCATATGGTCGCAGGACACCCTGTATATATTCTCTGGACATGACAATAGTTGAGTAATGACATAGGTTTACAACTAAAAATAAGATACTGGTTTAAGGGTCGGCTCTAGCTGTCGGCCATGTTGGCTGAAACTCCATAACACCAATGTTAAATTAAAATCAAAATTTTTCCTTTATTTTTTATCTGATAATTATGAACGATATGTCATTTTAAAGCTAGGGCCAATATGCATGCAAATGGCTTTTTCAAAACTAAGAAAAACATTTTGTTTAATATTTATTAACAATTTAAAACATTGTTTTTTAATATTTTTTTATGTTGTCACTATTAATTATAGCGAAAATCTACCAAGCCATTCGCATGAAGAATTTCGTCCCCAAGAGTTTCATATTTTTTTTTAAAACGCTATTTGAAAAATTGCGAGTTTTAAATGGATTTAGGCTGAGCAATGTCCGTGTAACCTACCGCCGCTATAGGGTGATCTTAAATATTTTTTTACGTTGTAATTATTAATTATAGCGAAAAATTAAAAAGCCATTCGGATGAAGAATTTTGTCCCCAAGAGTTTGGTATTTAAAAAAAACGCTATTTGAACAATTGCGGGTCTTAAATGGATTTAGGATGAGCAATGTCCGCGTAACCTTCTGCCGCTACGTTGGAATCGCAGGTTGCTTTCTGTTTTACTAGAGCCGACCCTTAAATTTGTAGCTATAAAAAAATAACTGGCCAAAGAAGAAAAAACTAAAAAGAGTTTACTAAAATCAGTTAACGTGAAGTAAAGAAATCTGAGCCTTAGCAATCAGCAATCTTTGATAAATGAGGGATCATTTTGTTTGTACTCTACAGCTGTTTAACAAATATTTTAAAGTAAAAAAGTTGTTTTTGGAAAAGTTGACTGATAAAATGATAAAAGCATGAAATATAAAATCACTTTCATTTTTGAGATGTTCACGTAGTAGGACAGCCAGTTTATAATGATACAAGAAGTATTAAAATCTGTCAAAAAATCACTTTAGAGTACACAAATTTTGTTACGTCAGCTTCAGGTAATACCAAGTACCGTTATCATATTCAGTCTGTTCTGCATTATCCTACTTATTACACTCGGCGGCGTGCTATTTGTGAAGTTAAAATTTCTTTCTGTAAAAGTTTCACTTTTAATTTAGTTAATTTAACCTTTGCTTTGTAAGTGCATAGTATAAAATAATTACAACTTAGAAATTTATATTAGAGAACATGACTGTTGACTGTAGTAGAATTAAGACTGATTTCAATGTAGTAGTTATTTTAGTTCACTAAAATGCAGTAAGCCATTCAAGTAAGATAACATCGATCAACATCTTGTGTTATCAGGATAGCATAGTGGTAATGCATTGGTGTGTAAAGCCGAAAATCCTGAGTTCAAGTTCTGGTTTTGATCTATGTTTTCATTTGTAAATAGTGTTATTTCTAAACCAAGGCTCCCATTTTTAAAGTAATTTCCCTTGCTTCGTACTTATCTATGATCACTATTTGTTATCTTCACGTAAAATCTACATTTGATTTAAGTACGTATAACCATAGATCATGAATAATAAAATAGATCTTGCATGCATATGGGGGCTGTGTGCCGAGAAAAAGGTTGTCACGAAAATAGTACATGATCGCGCCGCGAGGTAGCGCTAGGGAGAAATCATTGGTAGCATTGGTGTTTCATACAGCTTCCGTCGTTTCCCCAATAGATAACGCCACTATCGTCGAATTTCCAGAGGAACAAAATATTGCATTGGATCGGAGTTATATTAGGTTATCCAAATACAATGGTATAACCTACTAAATACTAATACTAAGGTACACTGGCAAGCGAAATACATTACAACCTCGTTAAGTCGGACCAGCCGGGACCGCGGCCGATCCGACATAACGAAAATCCGTGTTAGCCAGAGAAAGAGCATAAAACATCAGAAAATGAAAATACACTGTATATTTATGATATTTTCCTTTATTACGGAGAAAAACACTTTAAAAATATTTACTCGTAACAATAAAATAAAAAACACATCTTTGGACTGCACAAGTATGTCTACTTTTTGGGGAAAAAGCGTACAAGTTTCTGTTGCGTCAGCTTCGAGTAATGTTTACGTGCCGCACGGCAAACAAACTCGGTTGCGCGAACTCGACGGAAACATGATCACCGTGCAGTACGCTATGATTATGCGCTCGTATAAAGCAATAGTGCTACCAAAATGCATATTTTTACTTATTGCAAACCAATCCAGATTACCCGGAGATCCGACTTAAAAGGGACCAACTTAACGAGGTTGTACTGTAAATAGGAAAATGTAGGTAATTATGAAAAATGATATTTTTGATGGTATCTAAAGATTGTGATTTATCAACATTTTTTGGCTTAAGACTTGGCGGGGACTTTTTATTAGTACAGAGTGTTATTTTTCAGCTATTACTTAAAAATGAGAGGTATTATCACTCCTCGACCAACAGCGGGCTAAAAACTTTTGAGACAAATGCGTTGAAAACGCGTTAGAAAGTGAGAGTAATTAGTATGTAGCATGATTTTTCCTTCATTCCAAACTTGAATGAATGTGTGTGTTGTATAAAATTAGTTTTTTAGTGAATTAAAGCTTTAAGTTAATTTACAGTAAACAATATTGAGTTAGTCATTGCATTATCTAATTATTTAGCAAAATTTACTTTTTATTTCACGAAAATGGAAAGATAGATTGAAATTAATTTTTTGAAAATTGAAATTATTAGTATGAACATGATATGTTAACAGGGTAAGTTCACTAAAGACAATTTTCCGAATGAAGATGGCAAGGATCTCGTATTTTGTATTGGTGGGGCATCTCTTGTTGGAAGACTGATATTTGGTCATCTAGCTGACAACCCAAGAATAGATAGGATACTTTTACAACAAGTAAGCATTATCTAGCAAGAACTTATGTACTTCTTGTAAATGTAAACAATTTCTGTCTTTAAAATTTTATGTAATAAGAAAAATAATATGATAAATTATTACGTTTTTAATATAACCTATAATAAATAGGTTTTTCTACAATTTTGTGCGTTTTAAACGTTGTAGATTTTTCAAATTATGTGTCTTTACTATACAATTTAAACAAATGAGTAAATATGAATGATACTAAATTTAACATGCAAGTAAATACATGTTCTCATTAGAAAACTATGAGTATACAAATAAAAATACCACTTAATAATGATAGTATCTAGTTTTAGTCAATTGATTTATTTTAACACATGAATGATAGCAAATGTCAGAATAAGCAATAAAAACCAAATATATTAAATAATTTATATTTATAACTTGTATATTACCTCTACCAACTGAAAAAAGAAAGACTAACTTAATGTCGAGTAGAATGTTTTTAATCTTCTTTTTTAGTTTTTATACACAAAGTAGCTTATAAATAGAGATATATTGTAATTTCTCAACATCTTAGACTTCTCCAAGTCAGAAAAAATGTTTTTGAATTATTTCT
Source organism: Philaenus spumarius (assembly GCA_018207615.1). Classification (NCBI taxonomy): domain Eukaryota; kingdom Metazoa; phylum Arthropoda; class Insecta; order Hemiptera; family Aphrophoridae; genus Philaenus; species Philaenus spumarius. Next base: position 352,738 of record JAGFPH010000157.1, on the reverse strand, counting down.
GTGTTATTTCTGTGAGGATATTTTAAAAATTCATCAATTTAGAAAGATCAAATTTGGCATTTAAAACTAAAACTGTAAATCTGTATTAACTTTTGGAGTCATGAACTGGAATAGGTAACAAACACATAGATAACTCAAAATAAGAAATCATAATGTTTTTTTTTTTAAATTAGTAAGTGTACCCTGTGTTAAAAATGATTGTGCATGTGAGTTATGGAATAAACCATATAATAGGAAAATTAAGATATTTGGTAATTAAAAAGGCTTTCAAGATTAATTTGTCTGGGTTTATTAGCATGCTTGCCACAATGAAAACCCAAAACTAAAACAAGATAATTTTGTATTTTTTAACCCTTTGCAAGGTTATGCCAGTTTATTTAAGTTCTGCTGCTGCTGCTGCTATATTCTTCCCATATAAACATTGTCACTTTTCACCTCATGTGCTACACTTGTTTTAAAACGTTTAGCTTGTTTAGCTGATATGTGTTGCTCTCTACTATAAAATATATGAACTACAGACTGTTCTGTATTTGAATCTTCCTGTGTTACTAAAAACCAGTATGAGTATTGTTTTTCACACACTTTAGTTTATACAATGGCGGTGTCATATGTTGGACCTACTGAAAACAATGCTACAGGGTTGAATGAGTTAATGAGTACTTTCGAAAGTGGAGATCATGATAATGATTTACTAAGTGACATTAAAACTAGCGACCAACCAGTTCTTTTTAATTCTGAAAACCACATTTGTTGATAACTACCCCCCAAGAGCATGCACGTGTGTGGAAGAAAAACAACAAATTTTTCAATGGACAAACAGTGAATTTCATGTGCAAGTTCATAATTTAAGTCAAACAACTGAAACAAGTGCTAGTTTCAAAAACACACTATGCTGCATAAGCAAAAGATCTGAAATATTAGGTTATTTTGAATTTTTGCGACTCCAGATCTTACAAGTAGGCCTAAAATCACTTTTGAGACAAATAGATATTTTTTAGTATATTGTTTCTCATACAAGTCCAACTGTTTCATCTGGGCTTAAAAAATGTAGGCTATAGACCCAAATTCCAATAATTTTTTTAGCAGTGCCGGTAACTAACTAATTTTCAGAAATACAAAATAAGCTTGAACAAATGTCGGTCAACTGAACTAATTTTTGAATAGTATTTGTTTGAATCAATCTTTTAAATTTGATAAATAATGTTCAATAAATTAAAAAAAGTATATTTAGCAGCTCATCATTTTTATTTCCATTTTCTGATCAAATAATCATTCTCACCGGAAAATAATGTGTTGTCCTAATGCTGATATGTCCTAATTCAGCACACGGGTGTTGCTGCCCCAATGCAGCAGTGGAAGGGTACTCAATAAGCACTATTGGCAGATCTGGGCTATTATAATTTTTGTTTAACCCTCTAAGTGGAAGACTGCTCAATTGAGTAGTCTCAGACAACACAACTAGTATTGAATAATTTCACCCACTAAATATTATCCAATCTCCATAAAACAAAAACCATTGGAAAGGAAATATTTTAAACTTTAATTTTTGTATTCACAGACTTGTTCTAAAACGTATATTTACAAAATAAAAGGATAATATGCCCGTCTATGTGACTTTTTTTGTAATATAAATAGTTTACTTACTTTACATATATTGTTGGCTGACGCGTTTCAGAACTAGTTTCATCTTCAGAGTATCGCTCTATTGAGGTCGTTAATACATTGAAATAAATAAATAATATTTACATATGCAATCATCGTTGTAAAATTGTAGTTATCTAAATAAAATGCAAGAAAGTACAAGGAAATGACTCAAACTCGTAATTTGTTAAAGGCACATAACTGTAGACGGACTTGTTTTGAAAAGAAATAAGGACACCTTGGATTTGTTAACATTTGAACTTGCTACCACGGTCTTCCATTCATTCGTCACTCTTATAGTTTCTTAGATATGAAGTTTACCCTTGCAATAATAGTTTTTCAAGAAATGAGAAAGCACATTTTCCAATCGATGTATCTATCACAAATCGATATATTTGTATAATGATTTTTATATCAATTTGAAGTGGAAGTTCTATATTTTCATTTGATATAAGGGAAACCTGATTTAGTGTTCCGAGGCTATTCAGGTATTTCAGTGAAATATGTACATTTCTTCAACACCCTAGGCGCATTAGCTGTTACCTTTTCCCATATTCAGGGCCGCCGAGAGACCATGTCAGCCAAGTTTGAAACTAGGGGCCCAGGGTCCAAGGGAGCCCGACCTCAAGAATTTTTTTTAGCATTGTATAAAACGAAAAATTAAACAACAATGAAGAATTAACCTTGGTCAGAATTGTACAGTGTTAATATCCCTGAAGAAGAATTATTTTCAGAAATGTCCAGTCTGAAAAAAATTCAGCCTGCTAACTTTCCAGCTGACCTAAAGCTAAAGCCCCTCCAACTCCTGAACACCTTATCAAACCAAAAACTGACAATCATCTTCCCAAACGTTGTGATTTGCTCTTAGAATCTTTAGCATACTTCCTGTTACGGTCGCAAAAGTTGAAAGGTTTTTCAGTTTGTTGAACAGAGTGAAAAACTTTTTGCGTTCTACAATTGGTCAGGAAAGATTTTACATCTGAATTCAAAACAAACAAAAACTATTAAGTTGCCTGGCTCTTTACTCTGTAATCAAAGTGTCAACTAAACAAAAACAATATAAAAATTCAGTCAGAGTAAGCCTAAATTGTAGTTGTAGTCATCAATTTAAAAAATAAAACTCATATTTCTATTAAAAAAAAGTAACAAAAAACAGATAGCTTATTAGCTTAAATAACATCTGATTTTCAGATGTTTAATTTTCAAACATTTTAGGGAGGGGGAGACAAACTCCTCCCCCTACCATGGCCAGGGAGGCCCTGGGACCTTTAGACTTGGGGCCCGGCCTGGCCCTTGGTGGCCCTACCCATAGTCTAATAATAATAATCTTTATTTCATGAGGCGGAGTTAGGATCATTGGGTCTTCTCTTACACTTAACCTCGAAACAAAAAATACATAAACACATAAAAATTCATATTACAAATAAAAATTAACAAAGAAACAAAACTACTAATAATAATTACTTCTAAAACATAATGTATAAAAACTAAAAATATACACATTTGTCTACTAAGTAAAATGAAACTAAAAGTTAATCACGACGCTACGCTATAATACATAAACACACATCCAAGAACATGCCTCAAATCCCGCCCGAGCGCCCGAAACTACCCAAAACTGTCGCAAGCGACTGGCTGGAACTGTATACTATACGTTTATGACAGTTTTGTTTAGTTGTTCTAATTTAGTGAAACAAAGTGAAATAAGTTTATAGAATAAGGCCATTTAAAATTTTTAGGTATATAATTCAATTCTATGATTTATTCTCTACAATTTGTTATAATAAAATTTAATTTTTGGGTAAAGCATATATTCCTTAATTCCTATTCAAAATGGGTGCTTGACAAATAGCCTAAATAACGTTTTCAGGCACTGTATTCGAAAAATTATTCTATACTCATGGATAGGAGACAGCCCCTTTGAAAACCAGCTATATCCACCATGATAAGCACAATCATTTTTGACCACACATTAAAGTGAGATCCTTAGTCCCTAATAGTCTAAACAAAATGTTTTTACTGTTTTAGGGCTCATATAGTAAGCTAAAGAAATATTTTATAATTATTTCATTTTGTATTTTTCTTTAGCTATCGTTATTCCTAATTGGCTCTCTAACAATGCTGATGACCGTGAGTACAAACTTTGTTGTTCTACAGTTGATAGCATTAGCAATGGGCATATTTGACGGATGTTTTATTAGTCTTCTTGGGCCTATAGCATTTGATCTTGTAGGACAAGAAGGTGCTGGACAAGCTATAGGCTTTCTTTTAGGTTTCTGCAGCATTCCTCTCACGGTGGGACCTCCTATTGCAGGTGTGTATTATCATTTGTACCTACATGTTAATTATAATAAGATTGAATTTTAAGTCTAAATTTTTAGTGACTATTAATAGTAATGTTTGTATTTTTCAAGAGTGTCCCACATTAAAATTAACATTTACTATTAGTAATGAGAGTTTGTAATATTTACTTTACAGTTACGTAAACACAATATAATTCATACTAAATATTACCAAAACCTAATCACTTCAATGTTGAGTGTTTGGAATTCTTCTGTCTGTTGATCTTATTTTCATTCTAGTGTAACATTTTACATTTATAAGAAGAAAAATGCATCAAGAAATTTATGACTGAATCGAGAAAAATATAACTGAAAATTGAATCGTATTCTTGACCTCAATATTTAATTACTTCTCGTTACAACTTGAGAGTTTTGAGATCTTGCACACTCCTAGTGTCATGTTTATACTATACTGGTTTATTCAAAAAGAAATAAACACTTTTTAATAAACATAGAAAAACGGGTTTTATCAACAGAAAAAATTAATAGTGCCATTACAAAGAGGTAATTTAAAAAATTTTAAACAATGTTATAGATTTTCTATATGAGCCCCTCGGGATACATGGCAGACATCAATTCGACAGTCAAGTTCTGACCAGACTATGTTAAGGGTATTGACATCAACACTCTCTATAGCTCTTCTTATGTGTTGCTTTAGTTCCAAGAGGCTCAATGGTAATGGGGAATAAAAACTTGATTTTTTACATAACACCTCAGAAAGAAATCTCATGGGGTCAAGTCGTACTGAGAGGTGGCCAACACATGAGTGACACATTGTCGTTAGTTGTACGACCAATCCAGCGACCTGGTAATTGCTCATCGAGGTATTCTCTTACATCAAGGTGTCAATGCGATGGAGCTCCATCTTGAACCAATATGTAGTCATTACTGTTTTCCTCTAGATGAGGGATAAGCCATTCACCCACCATGACCAAGTAGGATGTGCCTCTGATCGTACTTTCTTGAAAGAAGAAAGGCCCCGTATATCTTTGTTTTGATACAGCACAAAACATGTTTATCTTAGGAGAATCCCCCTCATGTTCAACAATTACTCTAGGATTTTGTGTTCCCCAAAGTCGCAGGTTGTGTTTGTTAACCTTTTCACTGATATGAAACGTTGATTCGTTCCCAAAGATTAGTCGATCAAGGAATCCATCTTCTTCAAAACGTGTCTGGATGTCAACACAGAATGCATAACGTTTCTCCTTATCAACATCACGTAATGTTTGCAACTCAGCTGAAAGTAAAATTGTAGTTTAGTAGGTACTCATTGATGCCAGCCAACATGACCAGATTAAACTATGCAGTTTCAATGTTATTGATTAATAAAAGTGTCTATTTCTTTTTGAATAACCCTATATATTGGTTAAACACAAACAATTATATATTTATGTTTATAGTAGTAGATTGATCCTGATCTTGAATAAATTTGCAACAAATAAATATTGTTCAAATACAATATAATATTACAATATTTAACAATATGGAGGATCCTATAATTTAAAAACATATATTATTCTTAGTTAAACATTTGTGAATTATAAAAAATTGTTTGAAGATCATTATAGTTATCTTTATGGGAAATGTCCTGTTTGATTATTATTAGATTTAATGTAACTTGATCTTTTTGAGCTTGTTGCAGCCTATGTTACACAACTTTACCTGTCTTCTTACAGGTAACATAGGCTGTAACATGTATTTTTTTTTCTAGCCTTTTCTTCTTTAATCAAGTTTAATTCATTGCTAATTTTCTTTTTGATATAACTGTTATAATTTTCTACAATTTTCTGAATAGTTCTGAGTTTTTCTCAGGTGGAAGGACTCATCCTGAGACTCTTTTGACCTGTTTAATAGACACTATTTAATTTTTTAACCTGCCATTAGAACAAAATCAGTAATTGGGAAAAACTGTCCCCGAATGTTATTTTTTGAATCTGAGAACTGTATTTAAATTATTTAGGCCTACAATTTTACAAACAAAGAATCAAATAAATATTCTCTCTCAGAATATTCTTAAAAAATTGTTTACCAAGTTTGAAGCCAGATTTATTTTTCCATCCTTTACTATTGATACATAAACAGAACTAAGATTTTATATTTGTAGTAGATATTGAAAAGTTTATTTGGTTATTCAAAATTTTCATGCCATGTTACAATATTTTAAAATATAAATCATAACCATTTTCACTTGTATTGAGTATACAAGGTGAATCAGACCACCCGCGCGCATTGTATAGCGACTAAACCAAAAAGCTCACAACTCCAGATACTAACGCTAGTCGTGAAGCACATCATTGAAAGGGTCTTAAAAAAACAAACATTTTTTGTATTTAAAGTTTGACTTTATCTCTGTTTAAAAAAACATGGCGCCTCGGAAACTTATTTTGCGCAAGGGTGGTCTAATTCACCTGGTATAGAAGATACTGTGTTTGTTTATTTTAGCAATGTAGACTACGTCCTCTGCTTGCTTCACCCTGTGGTTTCTCTCCTTGGTTCTCATTTACAATCGTGTCGAAGCATTGTTGTATTATTATTGTATATTCTGATGTTTCATGGGAATGTCAATTGGTGACAGACACACTTCGAGATAGGGTGGTGGTGACTTAGATCTAGATGAAGTAGGGTCAGAGATTTTGAATGAATTACTGTTTTTTTTTTTTATATACTAAAGAGATATGCAAATACTAATGTGAACTGAATTTCATTTGAGTGATAGTAAATTCCTAGTGAATTTTAATATATACAATGGTTGTGTGACTTAATCATAGTAGGGTTAAGTTTTTACAGAAATTTGTTGGGCTTAGAAGTAAAAAATAATAAAAACCTAGGGATAGTAATAAAAATAATCAAGATGAATTGTTCTAAACTTTAAAGCGCAAGTTTCACTTAACACAATAGTCTACTAGGATTTTCCAAAGAGTTATTTTTTGAATACTGGAACGGTTGTTAATCAAAATATTTTTTTTTGTGCTACACCAAATTTTTAAGCAAAATTTTAGCCTTAAAAATGTATTACAATACATTAAAAATAAATTATTAAAATTTAAATAATATGATGCAAAAAAGATTATTGTTCAAATTGTTGATAAAAACATTGTAGTAGCCAAATGTTTTAAGTTTTGATATAATACCACAATCACAAAAGAACATTATTACTACTAGACCAAAAATAATAATCTGAAATCTTAAAATTCTTAGTTGTTTTTTTAATAATACTACTGAGGATATGTAATTGAGCACATTATTCTGAGTAGAGATTACAATTCCTTTCATAACTATGCGTATAATATACACAATTAATTTACTTTAATTGTAATTTTCTTAGACATTTCTCTTTTTACAAATTATTTAAAACTATTTTTGTGTTCCAGGTTTAATTTACGACAAAACAAAATCATATACCTTACCATTCCTACTAGCAGGTATTCCTCCGATTGTGTGTTCATTTGTACTATGTGCGGTGCGTTGTGTACCAGATGATTCCACATCACAACCAATAAGTAACGGTAAGTGTACTGTAGAACCATTGCTCGCACAGAACTCGCACCACAATTATACTGAAGAAAGGTAGCTTGTGTTATCCATCAGTTTCTGCAACTTTCTAATCTGTTCTTTCAGTACTTCTTTTCTTAAAACATTATATATAGTCCTAGTGTAAAAATTGTAAACATTTTGTGTTTTCTATGGTCAGCTATGCACGTTTTAATAAGATTGCTATAAACAGACAGAAGTAGCATAGTTACTTTAACAATTCAATTGCTCACAGATTTAAGTGATTATTCTTCAAGTTGTACATATCTATATATTTGTATATTTTATGTAAATAACATCTTCATTTTTACTGTAAATATTATTTGCTTTGCTTGTAAATATATTCTATGCAATGTCATGATTTATTGTGTTAGAATTTGATTAAACACACAGTTGGCTTTTTACGCTTTATTCTTTTTTTGTGCTGCCATTCCTGCACCATTTATTCCTTGTTAAAATTTGTATTTAATATGTGTTTTTAATAACCCATTAAAACTGGACATAAAATATTAAAAGTGAGAAATAAATTGTAATAGGCTGAATATTTGCATGTATAAGGTAATTGGGTTTTTAATAATATGAGAGAGTTCTTTATGAATCCGACAACTGCAGGTCCAATTATTATGTAAAACCAAAGGTCATAAAAACAGTGACTTTTCAGAAAAATATATTTTTTAGTGTTTTCAACCCAGGTAAATGGGATACACACTATGATGGCTGTCTGTCTGCCATAGCCGCTTTTCTTAGAGACAAATTGATATAAAAGGCTGAAATTACCAACCACAAACCTAAAGTAATAAAAATTAACTATGATGTTTTACAGGTTCTTTTTTAAGGTAAATTGGGGACAAAAACGAATATTTTAAGTCCACTGAATGATATATCAAGTCAGAAATTGAGGAGTTCAAAAATATATATTTTCTTTTTTTTAAATAGCTATTTCCTTCACAATCTCAAAAAATAATTCTAAAAAATTAAATAATTCAAAAATATATTTTCTTAACCCTTTGCACTCGGATGGCCATACAATATTCTCAGTCAGCTCTGAATATTTACTGAATTAGACATCCTCACAGCTTGGATGGCCAGCCTGACTGGCCGCTTACATTACTGTTGCCAGCTCTGATGCCAACTTGACCTTTGGTCAAAAGTCACTGTTTTTATGACCTTTGGTTTTACATAATTGAACCAACAGTTGTCGGATTGATAAGGAACTGCAAGCACTTAAACAAAAAACACTTAAAAAGCAATAATAAACTAATTACATTTTGTTCTATTAATTTACTTCAAAATTTTAAAACACTAGCCTAGAATACCGCAACGTAAAATTAAACTGCTGGTAAGGTTAAAATGTAACGAATATTGCTACGTTTTGATACAACACAGACAAGAAAAAAACCGGTAATCAATTAGTTTAAGATTTGGACTCTAGATTTCAGCACAATCCAGACAAAATAACTACTAAAAATAAATTAATGCAGATCATTGGTGAGGCCAGTCCTACTGGCCATCCGGGCGTTCGAGGGATTTTAACTTGTCCAGTTGCTGGCCTTCCTATCTGAGAGGAACGTAACTTGCACCAACAATTTATGCTTGACAAAGAAATGGCTGTGGCCATCCGAGCTCAGAGGTCATATATTAAAAATCCTATCAGAGTGCAAAGGGTTAAGTCTACATTGAAGGAAAATTGTCAAATCCTAATTTCTATATAGCGTGTATATAAATTTGTAGCCTACATTTTATATATTAAATATAAAAACATCTAAATACCACACATTGACTCAGCAAACTCTGATCATGATATTTCAGAAATCTGAATTTTTTCTATCTACAATTTTGCATAATGTTTTGTTTAATGTCCCATAGACAACACAAGAAAAATAAAAAAAAAACATTCAAAATGTAAGATGGTATAAATGGGTTGCAAAACGATGAAAACTCAGATTTTTAACCTTTGGAGATATTAATTCACGACTTAGTTTATTAGATTTCTTAACCCAGAAAACTGGAGTCTTTATGTGTCAAATCTACATTCAGTATACTTTGTTGCAGAGAATGTTTGAAAACCTGAATTTCTGTAATGACACTTTGATGTCACACTTCATAACTAATTGTGGCCTTCACCTAACTTTCAACCCCAACCTAGCATTCTTATCTTATTGATTTACCAATATTACTAGACTATATAAGTCACGTTAATATGCTTTTGGTACATATTACTTTATATAGGTACCAAGTGTTTGAAATTAATTATTTTGTATAGTCACTAACTTTGTACATAATATCCTGGTTTTTATATTTTTTGAATGTTAATTCTTTAATTACTGTTATTGAAGAATAAATCTGTATTAAACACCTCTTTTGCAACGAAAATTATACTTGAAACTTTAAAGAACAGTTGCAGTAAGAAAAAGAAAAATTACCACTAAGAAACACAGCGTAAGAAACGTACCACTATAACTCATAAGTAATTAGACAGTTCAGATGTTCAGTTTTTCATGTTAATATTTTGTTATTTCTCTGCTCACTTTTGAAGAAATCTTTTCACTTATATTTTTCATTTTCCCCCCATAAATTAAATCCGCACTAATCCTCTGTTATTATAAGATCATCACTGTTCCTTCATATTACCACGTTTGGCATTAACATTTTTCTTACTGGTCCTTTTAATGAAAACAACCAAACACTAAACTGAAGAGTTTTTATAAATACATATTTTTTTGACCACACTGTACTGTCGAGTATTAAATTACATTAAACATGTCATTTAGTATGTATAATTTAACAATCCTGTCACAAGATATTTGCCTCCAAAGTTGTTTTAATTATATCTTCGGGAAATATACAAGAAACGACTTAGAATTTCATCTTCCTTTGTCATTTAACGCCTATTGTTCCTATAAAATATGCAACTCACCTGCCTTCCTAACACAACAATCCAGATAATAGCACCTTCATTCTTTATTAGAATAGTCATGTTAAATTAGTAATTCAATTTTGTTTAAAGTAGTTAATTATTTCTGTACATGGAGTTTTATTTTTAGGAATTTAAAGAGAGTCTTTATTCGTAAAAATTGTAAAACAGTTGCAATTTTAAACTTTAATCCATTCAAAAATGGTGACCAAAGAACTGATTTTTATATTTTGTAAAAAAAAGAAAGTAATTTGCATGCTAAAAGTAAATATTGCTCTGGAACAGTGGTTCCCAACCTTTTATGTTTGGCGACCCACCTTCAGATATTTATCTATTTCCGCGACCCATCCCCCACCAGTGGTTCAATCATTTGTCTCTAAGGCTAGTGTGACTTTTGGCATTGTTTTGACTGAACTAGTGATTCAATGGCAGAATTAAAATTAGAAATTTTGAGGTGCAATTCACTTTTAACATCCAGTCTGTTGCTATACGTATTCTTGATATGCACCAAGGTTGAAAAGGCACGCTCACAAAGATATGTTGTTGAAAAAACCATTAAGAATCTTATTGCCTTTTTATATAAAACTGGATGGCTTGGCTTAACATTCAGCCAAAATGAGGTCAAGCTTTTCTCCTTGAACATAGTTTTCATTTTGGAGTCACAGGACAATTCAATTAAAGCGTCCTCGTGAGAAAAAAAAAAAAACAGATTTTTTAATAGAAGACAATTATTTCAACCTTTAAAAGCTGCAGCATGTAGTTCAACCACCCTGCTTTATGGCTGTTTCTGAAAGTAATAAATTGTATTCCCACGAGAACGTAAATAGCTAGCATTTAAAATTCAGAAAACTATGTGATTAAGTGGTCTAATTAGAAACTAGTTAGAAAACTATATTGGATACTTAATTAGACCAATATAATTAAGGCCATTAAAAGCATGTTAAGAACAATAATTTTAAATATCATTCATAGAACATTCTTTTAACCGCTATATTCAATCTGAAGAAATAAAACTGATAAAGCACCTGAAAAAATTAAAACAAAAACGTTAATACCTGGGCTGCTGCTAAGTTGATGTCTTTGAAATTATCCTCGTCAAATGGATTTTGTATCCACTTATTAGTGGCTGCTATTGGTGGAAAGTATCGCCTCAGTTCGGATGACAAGCCTTGTAAGTGTTCAAGTATCATTTCTGAAATTACTGGATCGACTGTCAGCTCATGGAAATCCACAAATTCGTTCATTAATGAATGCATCGAATTTTTTTGCTGTAACCTTTTGATTCTATCTATCAACTTTTTTAATAGTGGAATTAACTTTATCTTGAACGAAGAATTGATGTCCATCTTCTCCTTGTAAGGTCAAATTGAGGATGTTCAGAGAGCTAAAAATGTCAGCTAGGTATGCCAGTTTTATCAGCCAAGTCTCATCATTGAGGCAATCGCGGAGAAAATTTTTGGTCTTTTCTTTGCCATCGTCCTCTAATTGCAACAACAACAATCTAACTTCGTCTCGAAGTTCAAACAATCTGGAAAGCACCTTTCCCCGTGACAACCAACGCACTTCACAATGTAGCAGCAACTGCTTATGGTCACTTCCCATTTCATCACACAATACAGCGAACAACCTTGAGTTTTTAGATTGTGCTTTAATCTTTACGGCACACAATCTTTACGGCGTCATCAAGTGTGCTTTTGAGGTCTGGGTTCATTCCATTAACCGCCAATGCCTCTCTATGAATGCTGCAGTGGGTCCATTTAACTAACGGAGCTACTTTTTTGACTTTAGCTACTAGTCCCGTATATTTTCCCGACATAGCACAAGCTCCATCGGTCGTAAGCCCGACACATTTGGACCAATTAATTCCATTTTCGCGAATAAAAAAATCCAAGGAATCGAAAATGTCTTGGCCAGTTGTACTGGTCTTTAGTGGCTGGCAAAACAACATTTCTTCTTCAACTGACCCATTGAAATTAAACCTCACAAAACATAACAAATTAGCGTTGTCAGCAATATCTGTACTTTCATCCAATTGTAAAGAATAAAAGTCACTTTCTTTCATCAAACTCCGTATTGGAGGTATTCAGGACAATATTTTCAAAACATTTTTTTCCCTTTCTTAACATTTGACGATACTCGAGGCACTTTAACGTCATTGCTAATAGAAGAACGACTAAGCTCACCTTCGTCAGTGGATTCCTGTTTTCTCTTAACAGACCCAGTTTTCAGCCAATTCTCCATCGTTGTAAATAGTCATAACACTAATTCACTACTTTTAAACCAAAACAACGCTAGAAAAAGTATCAAGCCACTTTCGTCCGTTCTTACGCGGGCAAATGCAGTTGCCAGACTGAGAACAAGAGCTGAGTCTGGGACTGTGTGCGAGTGAGAGAGCCAGACCTGGTGGAAGAAAACTGGTCGGGGGGGGGGCGCGTTGCCAAATCGTGCACGGCTACTGTACGCACGGTGGCCGAGCACGAGGGTATGATTCTACTTTTCTCGTCTCATCCTTCACCCCTAAGCTTTGCACCACATATAAGAATTTTTATGGTAAAAACCGCTTATAAAAAAAATTCATTAAAATGAAAATTGATGCTGAAGAATCAGTGAATTTCGGTACATTTTCAAGAGCCAACCCACGACCCACCTAAAATCCGTCCACGACCCACCGGTTGGAAAACGCTGCTCTAGAAGTTGCTTTACGTTTTCGTGTTTTTATTTTAAACTTGATAACATTGATTATTTAAAGATTATATTTTTTCATTATAATAACTGGTTATATATAATACAGCCCTCCAGTGAGTCAAGAGTTCAACATTAGTAAGTACATCTACTAGGTCAAGACCCAGTAGTGTTTTTTAAAATTATTTTGTGTGATCCCCAGTATGTTACTTATTTTATGGTGTCCGTTACTTTACAACCACAAATAATTGTCGATGTTATAGTAGAATCGATCATAGTGAATTATTATTTACTTTAAAGAGCCAAAGGTTGTATGGATTGATACCAATCATATTATCTTTTCTGCATACCGATCATTCTGTCTTTCAAATATGCAACAAATATGAAATGGTGGCCGTTTAAAGTTACAATATTGGGCATTTTAAAAATGGCTAAGTTTTACTTATTGGGCATTAGTTTTAAAAGCAAAAGTCCACTCTAGAAATACCTGCCGAGATGCTGCAGAGCATTATATGGCTACTACACTTGCCTAGCTCACTGCACAAACTGCAGAAGGAAAACAGTTTGAGCATTTATTGTAAAAAGGTACGGTTAGCTGTTATGAAAGTTTATTGGTAATTGTTATTTTTTAACATGAAATAAAAATTTATAAATTGAAATAAAAATTGTTCCTCATTCTTCTTGTAGATCGTTCCCACTGAAGGTGCTAAGTCACTCACTATCAACAAAAACTGGCCCTACTGCTAGTGTGTATTGTCAGAGTTTTGCTTTTAAATCTTTTGCCAATAAGTAAAACTAAGCCATTTTCAAAATTCTCAATATTGTAACTTCAAACGGCTGCCATTTTGTATAGGGTGAACCATTTGATGTCTGATTTTCGATTTTTGGCATTGTGTTCTCCTAAGATAGATCTTTAATTTGATGTACAACCTATGCTCCTACTTAAGGTTTTCCTGCATCTCCCTGCGGGCTGATCTCTTAAGGTGATAAAAAAATTGTAATTGCTTCAAAAATTAGTATTTTTGGTAGAGAAACGATGTATTAAG
>JAGFPH010000157.1:296623-338182 GCA_018207615.1 Philaenus spumarius | reverse complement strand
ACCAACACGTTAATGTAGAAAAATGTTGTATTTACTTTGTACCGACTCGAAAAACAGTGAAAACAAATTGTTATTTTCCCATAAGAAACACTTACATTTAGGGTGACTTTGTCGACGTTTTAAAATTGATGTACAAGCTAAATATAAATAATTATTCTATAAAAAGTACACTCATACTATTGCAATTGTCTCTATCATTTACTTTAGTAATTTTAACCGTGTTTACTATTTATACTATGCATTTTAAAATATGTTAGCATTTGCAATGAAAAATACAGGCCGCAGTAGTTTGGCCGTAACCCTGCAGATAGGGTTGGCGTCGCTCGCCAATCTTCTATACCTTTTCCCACCCTCCAGTAGTACAGTACAACCAATGCTCGGTCCGTCAACTTGAAGATTTCGGTTGTTCTTGTATTCCAGTGATTTTATGCTATTACAATATTTGCATTTATATTTGTACAATATTTTTTACTGAAGTAAACAAAACTTATTGGCATGGCTACATGTTTGTTATCCTTACTATGCGTGTTTGAAACAGGCAACACCGGTAAAAATAACCTTTTTTTAAATTTTTAGTTTCAAACAATTTGTGACAGTAAATATTATAATCTTATAAGTCGCAAGCAAACCATGTTGCAATATAAAAAACCAAGCTGGACAACTTTTTAAAATCATCAGTAATGAATTGAAATAAATATTGAATTTCTGTTTAAATATAATATTTACAACTAATGTTCAATTAGAGAACTCAAGATTTCAATATTTACTTATGAGAGGTAGGCTACTAATAATGTCAACGCGATTCTTATACATACGGGCGGACATACATTTTGTAAGCATTATCGCCATCTCATCATTTTCTATTACGGGTAAAGGCCAGGCAGTCTAGCTTGTGAACGCGTATAAACAAATAACAGTGTTCTTCACTTTATCGGCCGGTCTGTCTCTCTGCCTCCCTCCCCCTCTCTGATCGTATATAGGCCTAGTAACTTTTGGAATAAATTAATGATAAACAAACTACACATTTGCAAATTTGTTTTTGTAAATTATTAGTTCTCTTTATTTTGATTTCTACTGTGTTCTTTATTAACTAGAGTTAGACAAAATTGTATTACTTGGATTTTAACAACTGAAATGCATACGGTATAGTATATATTGTAATATTTTCTATTTTTGGGTTGTAGGCTACATTTTTATATTTTATATTCAAACCTTTTTATCTCATGACATTACGGTATTAGATAAGGATTAAACATTTGCAAATTGTTTTTTATTTTTACATAATTTAATAAAATCTAAAATCTGTATGTATCTGTTTTCTGTTTAACCATTACAGCGAGTATTTTTATAATGTTATTGTTAATAGCCTCGTTGCATCTATATAATAAAAATGAACTGCTGTTTCTTTGAAATCGCATCAATTGAGAACTGCTGGACCAATTTGGCAATTTTTTGTTTTAAAATGTTCGTAATAGTCCGAACTAGGTTTTTATGTAAAGAAAAATTTGAAAAGTTTCCCGAAAAAGTTTCAAATTTGGAAAAAACTAAACAGCCTCTTTTGAATGGACTCAAGACCATAGCGCTCAAAAACAGCTGTTCGTATAAAATGCTTAGTAACACATGTTTGTTTACATTCATTACCATAGCAACTTTAGCAAATTTATAATCAGTTTATTATTCTTCAAAACCAATAGCTTTTTAGATTAGATTGACAAATTAAAAGCAAACACAAACAAAAATCAATAAAACATGCTTAGGCCTACTATATTATAATTCAATTTAAACATCGGTTGTTACATATTATTATAAATAAAACAACTGTTATGGATCAAAAACTGAATATAATTTTAGGTTAGGCCTACAATGAACCAAAACACTTTTATTTGCAACCAATTTCTCTAATTTATAATCGGGTTATTATTCTTCAAAAACCAAAACAGCTTTTTTAGGTTAGATTGCCAAACAACACAAACAAAAATCAACGAAAAATGCTTACTGTATTATAATTCAATTCAAACATCGGTTGTTACATATCTATTTACTTACATATATGCTGTTTAAAATATTGTTTATATAAATTGTTGACATAAACACCATTTGCAATTCAATAACTTAAGTCAAAAGAATGAAATTTGATAACTACCCTTAAAATTAAATAAAGCAATAGCGAAGCATTGCCGGGTCCACTAGTAATGAAATATATTTCTTAGTTGAGCTGTGATTGTTTTATGTTTTTAATTTTGGGGCCCTCAGTCAATGTCTTGCATATACCGTGAAAATAAAATAATATTTGTTTTAATTCTTCAAAAATGAAATTGAAGGTAAATTGAAATGAATATACATTACAGTAACCAAAAGTAAACGCTTGTTTTAGTAATACAGTGCAAATAGTCGGATTCTGAGAATAATGGTTACCGGAAAGGTCACATCCGTCTGAGGCAAGGAAATATATTTGACTACTGAAGAAGTAACACTTTTTGTCAAACACATAAGAAGCTTATATAAGCCTATATATATTTTGTTTCTTCAAAATATTTCGACAGTTTATTATATTCAGTTTAATTTATCTAATTAAATATGGAAAGAATAACACAATAAATTATATGTGATAACAAGATTGTGTTATATGACAGAAATTAAATGTAATTAATTATTAATAATATAGTAATAAATTAAACATAACCTGTATACAAGAATATACTGGTGCCGCAACGCCATTCCAATACTGCTTTTTATTATTGTTTTATTTTACGTTTTGTTTCAATAATACACTCCCTCAATCAAACTCATTCAACACTCGGTTCAGAATTTATTTATAAATCCAACATAATCTGTGTTCATATCAGTTCTATTGTTCACAATTATTATAACGTTCAACAAAAAACCAAGGCAATAAAGGCCCCCCCCTCCCCCGTTTTTCTACCCAGACCACCCGGTGATGTCTCCTTTCCGAATCATCACCCCCCAAATTCAAATCCTATTTACGCCACTGATGTGAGCAAACTACAATAAAGTCTCCCACATTGTCCCTCAGCTCGATATCAAAATAGGACAACAAGGGCTTGGCACCCTTTTGCCAGCCTCGTGGCACGTTTTTGAAACTAGAAAAGTTGTACAAGAATTGTATTTTGCAAAGAATAAAGCTGCAAATAAAACAATTATAATTTTATTCAAATCAATTGCTTGGAAAAACTATTCATGTCGGCAATAAGCATCATGTAACCATAAAGAGTGCCTATTTGCTTTTTGATTTTTTAAATAATAGAAGAACTCTACTTTGATGTGTTCAATAAAACATAATTATTTCACACAAAAAGATTAATTAATGTAAATGAATCGTTAAGATTATTGTAGTCTTATTATTATGAATATGCAATTCAATAGCACTCCACTGAATTTGAATAATATTATTTTGGAAATGTTTTAAAATTTAATAAAATAAAAATTTATGTTTTTAAATATGTGTATAACATAACTTACATGGTTTTGCGTGAAAGTTATTAAACACCCAATATTTTAAACTTTTGAATTCGTTTTTTCCTTCCATACAAATGATATATTTTTTGATTGCGGGACCAAGTTATCATAGTTTGCACAGTGTAGTTTTTGTATCAAGTAGGCGTGGCAAATCAAGTGGTTTTGTGTGACATAGCTTTATCCAAAACCCTACCACTTTTACTTATCCCGTTTGTTTGGAACCTTTGACAGTAATGGATGAAATTGACGTGCGTTTCATTGTTCGCCTGATAAAGAAACACGACAAAAATAAAATACATCTTAAATGTAATAATATGAAACATGATAAGGAAACAAATGCAATAGATATTTACTTGGGTCTGTAATATCCTAAGGGTTTTTGGAATTATAGTCAACCAGAAAAATGACAAATAATATGACTTTGGTATACACAAACTTTGAAAGCTGTAGGCTAGCTGTAGGTATTGAAGAAATATTGCTAAAACATTGCTATTACAATTACAATATTTGCATTTATATTTGTACAATATTTCTTACTGAAGTAAACATGACTTATTGGTGTGGAAAAATGTTGTAAGAAGAGGCGAGCGGTACGGAGCAGGGTAGAAAGTGACCTTGACATCATACAAGCTGTCGCGTCATTATTTTGACTATCCCTCACTCGATTCACAGAAGGTCGTTGGCCTAAATTTCGTGGAAAAAGCGACAGACAACCTGGCTCCCTTTCATTCTGATTCAATGTCGATTGTACTTTGAACTGAATACATAGGCTACAGTTGATTCATTACAAATAGTATTTTTGTTTGGTTGGAGTATAAGTCCTGTTGTTATGGAGCTCGATTGGCTCCATTAAATAATATTCTTTATATGTCACACAATTAAAAAAAAGTAGTTATTATGTAATACTGTATATCTAAAGACAATATGACCTACTGGCGCACATTCATATTGCCCGTCAGTCGACATCAAGTTTGCTCTAGTCTATACAGTAATCTAAAAAAAATAATAACTAAAAGTTATTATAAGTCACCCAAGGCCATAAGTCAAACCGGGCGCAGGCCCCAAACCGGTTTGTGATAATATAATAAAAAGCAAATAAAAAGAAGATAGAAAAAATAAGAAAATACAAAACGTTTAGTTTTTTTTAGTAGGCGTTTAACCCTCCAAGCGGCAATGTAAAATAGTTTTGAGTTTTTGCCACTTTCAAGCATATTTTCATAAATTCGTAAAAAATAGTAAATTAACTCTAATCCAAAAGTGTTCCGTGGCTTTTTTATAGGAAAAGGTCTAAAAGAATCGAAATGCCAGTAAAAAATTTATTGATATAAAATTATTAAAGTTATTAGCTCAGGAAGTAAAACATGTTCAGTAACGGAGGAAAAAATTCAACTTTAGGCCTACATAAAAAGAAGTAAACATTTTTTGTAATTCTTTAAAAAATACACAAAACATAAAATTGAAATGTATACTTGAAAATTTGATGTAACCATTTATATTGGTCTCAGATATTCTAGAATGAAACAAATTGTCTAAACGTGTGACATATTTCACCAAAAATAATGTAAATAAAATTATATAACACTGTAAAATATGGTTTATAATTTCTTTCAAGATAGAAAAAAGTTTTGTAATTTAGGTCTAAATAGAAGTGCATAAAAATAAATATCAATTTAAATAAAAAATCAGAAAACACATGTTTTTATGTTCCTGCGACAAGAAACGCTACTAAAACAGGCTTTTTTTGAAAATGGAATTACGAATATATAGTTTATTAAAATCGAATTAATTTATATCAAATTGTAGAGAACAAAAAATCATAGAACTGAACTGTATATTTGAATTTTTAGGTAGCTGGCTGGCCCGACTGCCAACTTACTGTATGCAGAGTATAATAATGTCAACGCGATTCTTATTGACGAACCTAAATTTTGTAAGCATTCTCCCCCTCCTATTATTTCCTATCCTATTACGGCTGAAGGCCAGGCAGTCGAGGGTTGTGCTACCTCACTTTGTGCAGGCAGCGCTCCAAGCAGTGATACGGACAAACTTGTAGAGAGCGACTCTGGTGCTTACTTTGGAAACTAAAAGGCAGTTTTCATATCAAGTCCTGCCGCCTCTTAAGTTTTTTTGTGTAATCTGCAATGGTTACACCAATATAATGCCGTTTGCATACTTTTGAGACACTCTGTATAAAGGATATTTGTATTTATCTTTAGTAGAAACACTTTGCTTGGTTATTTTGTTAGTGGGGTTTAATTTTTAAATAAGTTTAAATAAAACTTGTATGCAAACATCTATTCATTTACTGTTGGTGGTTTTAAATGTAACCTTGTAAATGTTGTTAAACGACAAAGATAGGTTTACAGACTACAGACAAACAAGGAACTACACATGCATGGTATAATCTAAAATGGAAAAGTTTGAATCCAAAGCAAAAGATCAATGCATGTTTGATCATAAAAAATGATCACTTATCTTCCTCCAACTTTTTGATATGAGAAGCAAAATTATCTATTCAATATTTATTAGTTTTTGTAATATTATTTGGAACTAAAATAATTGACTTTAATTAAATGAAGTAAACAAAATTGTTGTATTAGATTTATGCCTAAAAGAGCATGTCATTTTGGTTTGTGTTATGATGTAAATATTAAGCTTGTTTGCTTTTTTACTTTTAATGAATGTTGTTTTCTATATTCATATCATAGTTAATGTTTTCTTTACATTTAACCTGTAAAGAACAATGTGGTTTCCGACAGGCAAGATCATCCATTGATCAACTGGTTTTGTTAGTCGGCCATTCAAGATGCCTTTCTCCTCCATGAGACACTTGTTGCAGTATTTTTTGATCATGAAAAGGCATATGATATGGCTTGGAGAAGAGCAATTCTGAATATTTTAGAATTTTGGGGTATTCATGGGAAAATTTTAGCATTTATAAAAAATTTCCTGTGCAATCGATATTTTAGAGTGGGTGGGTCTTGGAGCCACTTCATCAGATCGATTTTATTTAGAGAATAGTGTTTCTCAAGGCAGCGTACTTAGTTTTTCCTTATTTGCAATTGCAATAAGGTGTCAGGTTGTTGAAATGAGCAAGCCATTGCTCACGCGACATATGTATGTAGCTAGAACTGTTGTACATATAGCCCAGTTAATGAAGTTAAAAAAATACGCTTTGTCGCAACTAATTAGGGGAAAGCTGAATTTTTGCAGGATGTTAGTATACACTAAAAAAACACAAAGTCCCAACCCCCACCCCCTCCATAACCTTGCAAGAGCAGTACTCTAGTTACATGCTTACAGCTCAAAAACTAATTATGTTACCAGGGTGTTTTTTTTTATTTTACTCCTAACAATATTATAAACAAATTATGTTATATAAATTTTGTATGTGGATAGTTTAGCTTCACCGTAATACTTTAACATATACAGAAAACTGTCAATGCAAACCAAAAAGTAACTTCAACAAACTATACCTTTTTACTCTTCCGTCATGGAAAGAAATGGTTTGAATAAAACTTATAGATAATTTAATTGGTTTTCAAATGATGGGTCTAATAAAACTTTCCGTTAAAACGATGGCTTCATAGAGAGCGATGAAGCAGTAGTGGACACTAGCAGTGCCGCCATTGACACTCGCTGCTGCATATACTCGTATTCGTGATCTTGAATAGTCATTCAGTTGAAATGGAGCAACAATATATTATCTTTCACTTTAAGTTTTCATTACCAAAATGCAGTTTTTAGTACACTTTCATCACTGATACAAAGAAAAATGTTTCATTGTCTAGGCACTATTTAATTGCTTGGCTAACTACCTAAACCTTGCAGTAAATAAATCAGGATTAGTATATTTTTTATAACTGACTATTTCCTGCACAGTGGATACTATTAATGTTTACTATTATTATTTTTGTTTAATCTTTTATAAAGGGTAATTTTCTAACATTTCGTCGGTTTGGTCCGAAGTATTGTTACAATGCATTTCACTACAGTGTCCACACATAGATGTGCAATCGAATCCAGCTTTACGACAGCTACCTTTTGTAACACACAATGTTTTACAATTGCAAGATATTAGTAGGAGAAGTATCACTTGGAGCAGGAGGAACCGTCATGGGCTTATTAATAAGTCTGTTATTTTATGTATATTGCCAACCCCACTTTTCTGGTGGAAGTTTTAAACCTAACCAAGTCTGAATGTACAGTTACTCCAAGGTGTTGTGCCACCAGGGGTTTACTGATGCCAGAATTTTTTTATTTTTTTATTTAACGTTGCACTGCACCATCCGCTCCCTCAATCACACTCATTCAACACTCGGTTCAGAATTTTACGTGCGCCAATCGCCAATCTAAAAACCTCAACATATCCCCACACTACAGTGCATTGCGAGCCAACTACAGTAAAGTCTCCCACATTGTCCCTCAGCTCAGAATCGACATGACACAACTTGCGAGCACCAGATACCCTTTTGCCAGCCTCGTTAATCACACCTTTGATGTTAATCACATTTAGAGATTAATACTTATTGCATAACTCATTTAATTTCACTATTAATTAATTAAAAAATAAATATCCCAAATGAGAGCACAAAATGGAATACACACAAACAATATACTGGCAAACGCCGTCACAAATACGAGGTCGAAAGGCCCCCCGAAAGAGAAAAATATTTAAACGTAGGTAGGCGTACTTGAACATTGGCCGCACCACAATTTAGCATCTGTGTTGTGTTCTCTTGATAAGCTTGCTTGTGTTTATTGTTTTTGTATAAGAAAAGTCATTTTTGATTTAATACATAAAATTCGTTTGGGTTTATAGTCTTTTACAGAGGGTTCTTGAATTTTTACACATTTTTTAATCGATAATGGTTTAAACATTTGAAAATTCTTACTTCAGATGTGCATGTGTTTCAAGTTAACAAATTGTAATATTGTTTAAAAACTATTGAAAAGTCAAAGAAAATGAGATATAGTGACAAAAAGCATGCTATAAGATTAGTTCCACAAAACCAATTAACTACCTGATTTTAAATAGAAGGAGTAGGTATAAAAGTAAAACTATATAAGAGGCCTACTTTTATAAGTGATATCGTAGATTGTTATTTGTCCAAACTGCAACATCTGTGTAGAGTACATTTTCTGTCAAAAAGTTATTTTTATATCTCACTTCGAAAATATATAGGCAGTAATTTATACTTTATAATTTATTAGTCACAATCACTACCATTACTATAAACAAAATAATTTCTTGTCATAGTCTAATAGTCATATTTATTCACTAATTTATCTAACTGTTACATAGGAATATCTTCAGAAGAAAGGAAAATTTACATACCAAAGACTGAAGAAGATGAAGTAGTAGTTCCTGTTGATAAGGATTTTAATGCATTATTACATGTTAATAACAGTGAACGAACTGTCACTAGATAAAAAAAAACAGATTCTTTCGTTAACAATGACGTGGTTTATAAGATTTTAATCTTATTTTCATGGAGAAGTCTTACAATGGGAGTATAGCACTCAATTTAATTATACACCAAGTGCATATTATAAACAATTTTTGGCTGTCACAAAATTGGTGTTCTAAATAATGTTTATAAAAAGAGTACCTCCTTTCAAATATTATTGAAAGATTTTGTTATTTTACAAATTCTATTTTATAGCATATTTTGATATTATGAAGATTATGTTATATTGAACACTTATTTTTCATCAAATTTGTGAGCTAAAGGAATAGATGTTACCCAATGTAAAATTCCATCTTATACACAAGGTATGTTATTATTTGTGTTCCTCTATTATTTAACTTTAACAGTACTTACTATATTTGTATAATTACTTGTAACATTGACAATGAATTGTTTATTCAAGATTTTATACTTGCCATATTGTTTATAAATACAAATATTTTATAATTATTCACATAGACAGTATAATGTTTGACTGTATACAGGACGTCTTGCAACCATTCAACCAAACTAAAACTATCAAAGTATAAAATGTGTCTTATCTTGTTTATTTAAAAGTTGTCTGTCTGAATATGTGTTTTTGAAAAATATTATCTCTTGAATGTTTTAAGATAAATTTATGAAACTCAGTATGAATGATTATAACATTGGTTTGCACAAATGAGCAAAATTTAATTTTGCTGCAAATATCCGTTTTAAAATGGTGGCAATTCTAACTTTTCAAAGTTGAATACCATATCTAAAAAATACAAATTTTATTAAAACAAATGTTTAGATACTATAAATGAAGACAAATCCAACAGTCTACCACTTTTATTATTGAGTCAAACATAACTGAGAAAATTTAATTCTGACTGAAAGTGTTTTTCTATGATTATTGAAGAAATTCATTTAGGCGGTGTATTAGTCTAAATAATCAAAGGGTTATAATTTAAACAAATATAATAAACATTCATGCTGAGTTTCATGAATTTATCTTAAACCGTTCACGAGGTAATATTTCTTCAAAAACTCACATGCAGACAGATAACTTCCAAAGTAAGCAAGATAGGACACATGTTATTACCATATGTATTTATTTATGTTATTATTTGCTAGTTTTGACCTGTTAATAAACATGGTAAAGTTTGATTGAACGATTGCAAGGCACTCCGTATATACAGTATTAACCAGATTTGTATTAGTAAAACCTTACCCAGTCGAACAGATGTTAATAGTTCAAATGTCATTGAATCTCATACATGGGTGTTAGTTTAAATTTTATTGTCTTAGCAGAAATATTTCTAAATGTAAAAAAAAATCAAATCTGATGGTAGTGCTGTAATGAACACTCCAGGAAAGGAAAAGGCAATCAAGATATAAATAGGCCTATCTTCTTCTTATGACCTTAGAAAATATACCATTTTGACCCTTATAAATAGCGGGATTGTTTTGACAACTAACACCACAGCAACAGTTTAAATAGAAAAATTAAACAAACTACTTTCTATATTCAATTTTGGTTATACTAGATTAAACATACCTGGTACCGTAAATAGAACTTAACATACAGTACACTTCAAATTAATTACTATAATTTTCAAATATTTTAATATCATAGAAATGACTAAAAGTTCTGAACATTAACTTTTCAACTGTTCAAGTGTATTTTTACTAATATAAAAATAGCATGTAATTTCGGTAGTATTAATTATGAGAAGTACTGGACAATAAGAAGGTATTTTATAATGTGAAATAGTGTAGACCTGCTTCAAAAATAATTAATCATTACATGAATTACAGTATTAAGTGAAAATAAGTTAGCCCTATGAAATATTATTTTCTATAAGTTAGCCAATTATTAGTCTCTTATTCTGCATTTTTTCCATACTACAATTCAAAATTATAAATTACATATGCATAGGTTTTTACAAAGTATTTTATGATTTCATATAATGTAGGCATAATTGAAAAAAAATATGGTTACCGGTATGCCATTAAAATAAAATATTATAATAATAATGTTGAAACGAATTTGATACATTATTTTTCAACACACGGTTCCAATCAAAGCATAGCCTATTTGTTTGTCTATTTTATGTTTTCATTAAAAAAATCAAACATAAGTAGTTAAATGTAACAGGTCAGATTTGGTTGAGTTACTAACTCATTCCACCATATTGTAATTAACAAATGATAATTATTGATGAGTAGCCTAGCTAATTATTTAAGTTTTGTAAAAATGTGTATGAATCAGACTGGTGTTTCCAGGGTACACCTTGTATCACACCTGTATTACTTGTGAATAAGGAGCTGATGTCTTTAAGTTCTAAAAATATGGTTTTTAGAAATACCATCATATTTTAAAATTAGATTTCATTGACACTTATTTTGTACCTATTAGTAAAATTTAACTTAAGTACCGGTATTAAAAGAGCTTTTTTGTGAAATCGAAGGAGTTCCTATTAATTCTTCAATTACTAGATATTTCAACATGTAAGAATATTGAGTCGTAATAAATTTTACAATCTGTCCAAATTTTAATAGTACTGTGTATATCTGTTATTGGGCAAATGAGAGTTGAGTAGGCTGAAGTATCTATTTAGGTTATTTTAGTAAGGTTTTAACAGAGGCTTTATAATGTTGAGAATTTTGATATAAAATATTAAAAATAGTACTTTTATTATACCATAAAGAGCCATGACCCTCTTATGCATATCATTAGTAATATTTGTCTTATTTATGTAAATAAAAATTTCAAATAGCAACGATAATTAAGAACATTTTAAAAGTATATCTTTAATATTAGTGGATAAGTGTTACACTAAGCCAAAATAGGACTTAACAGCTTATTCTTTAGCTTATAGGAATAGTTGTTAGTAAATGTAAACATAATTATTTGTTCATAGTAAACCTTAGAATGTAGAAAACAATTTTGTTCAATATTCCAAATGTATGACCATTAACTTATTAGTTTCAAACTATTATTATTTTAAATGAACACTATTAAATGGACGTGTAATTTTTATATATTGGTTTGTAGAAAGACTGTGAAACTTAAGCCTTAATGTATTTCAAATACTTGAAAGATATATGTGCCTGGTTGTGAATTTTTTGGCTGAATTTCATGATTTGATACTTAAAATTTGTAATACTTTCATGATGAAATTAATTTTAAAAACCTCTTGAAATTTAAAATACACAATTGTTAGAAAAATAATTATATTGATTTATAATTAGGGGATTAAGTTATAGTTATTTTTCATTTTATTTATTAATAAGAAGCTGAAAACAAAACAATTATGTATAAATATAATGATTGTTCCATGATTTTCAAAAATATTTAGATATGCTTAACTTCATAAAGTTAAAATACTGAATAAGGTAGATGATTTAAAATTGATTTGTGCTCGGTAATACCTTGTTTATATGAATAATGTTATGTTTTAACATACATGTGTTGAACAAAATGTTTGTATTGTTCATTTATTCTAGTTGCTGCCATCCAAATGCATTAAGGAATTAAGATAGGGCCTACATAACTTTTCAAAGATTTCAATCAGTATCCTACTTTACGTATTTAATAAAAAATGGAGTACAGAAACAAATTTAATAAATCAATAATACAAAATAGTAATAGAACAAAATAATTACAACATTTACAAAAAACAATTCTAATCAATTAACTACCAGTACCATTCTGTACTAATAATAATTATCCAGAGTTAATGGCATAAGTAGTTATTTATTTAATGTAAGGTAGCCTACATAATGTATAACAAATAGAAAACATATTCTTAGGAAAGAATTACATTATTTTATGTAAGGTTCTAAATACGTTGGTAGTTTAGTAAAAAACATGTTGTGCGAGAAAATGTAATTTCAATGTATTAATGTAAGTCTACTAAGACCAATTCAGAGGTATTTTTTACCTTATTTTGAATGCGGTTTCAGGCTATTCACCCATTATCAGGATTTTAAAGACATACAAATCTCACACATGAAACACATTCACTCCAAACGGAGGTTTGTTGAAAGTTCAAAACATATAAAAAAATACCACACATTATTTTGAAGACATGCACGTCTGAACAGCGAGTCGGCACAACATAGTCCTAAGTTTTGTCCTAGTTGGAGAAAATGTCCTATATTTATTCTATTTTCCTGAGATTAACAGATATTGTTTTAAAATATTCAGTATTACAAAAATTCTAAAAAGGATATCACTTTAGATTTGTATTGGTAGTAGTCACTCCTGCATAATATCCAAACTTAGGACTTGGTATATTGTTAGTATACAATGTCTTGTAAATCAGTAAGTTTTGAAATTGATTTGTGAGATAAAACACTTAAAATACTAAAACTGGAATCCAAATCCCGAGTCGTATTTATGTAACGTAACTCATGTATCACCGATAATGGCAAAATTGTTGTTAAAACAAATTTGAAATAACACTAATATTATTTGTGAGAAAAATGTTATTCTGCCTGGCATAATGTTTTTAATTTTCAGTACAAATGCAAAAGTTTTCGGAATTATTTAAGAAATGAACAAACTGTTGAATATTAAATATTCATACCATATTTATCTAAAATGATTTAAGGTATTAGATATTAAAAACTTCATACAGTATTAACAGTGATTTAATTTAATGTGTCAAGATTCACTGTAGTTAGATTTATTTACAGTATATTGAGAATGCATCAAATAAAACCTTGTTATGTTCTGTATATTTATGAACTAAATAGTAAGTTTTTTTGACTTAAGAAAAGATATGAATTATTATGTGCTCTCAAATTAGAACCACAGAAAGTTTATTAAATTTGACAAAAAAATATTTTAAAAACTGAATTTAATAATTCAAATAGAGGTAATAGTGCCGAAGTGTATTTTGAATAAACTAACATTCTTGCTTAAAAAAAAATCACTTCTAATAAGTCATTTCATTAGTAGAGTACAACCTCGCTCGACCGGCCCTCGATAGTCGGGACCCCCTGAATCCGGTCCATTTCTAAAAAATAAAAAAAAGATTTAAATTAATGAAAAAACTTGATTGCATTTTAGCAAAAATAAAACGGCATTGTGTTATTATAGTTAAAAACCCAGTACGTTGTACATACCTACATATTAAAACATATTACAGTAGAATATACTGTATGTAAACACTTACTGTATTTCAAAAGAAGTTTTGTTTTATTTCATGTTGTTTAATATGCAGACGCAACTGCATGTAATTTGTATTGCTTTAACTATTTTTAATGCCTAAGTTTAGCCCACACTTTATCAATCAATCAATTATAAGAATCATTCGCTATTTCGTCTGTGAAGCATCATTTTAAATGGACTCTCAGTGGTTCGGCGTTTTCGTAAATCCGACGTGTCGGCGGCCACAATAAGCCGGACTAGCGAGGTTGTACTGTAATTAATTAGATCACACCTTCATAATTTTGTAGCAAAATATTTATTTTAGGGAATTGAATAATAGACCACTGGATCCAGGCAATTTAAAATTAGTTTAACATGGGATGGTGATTAAGGCAATGATGTACATGAACATGTAATAATATATGTATGTACATGTATATAATATATTGCATTTACATACAGATTACCCTTTCCTTGATAACGATATAGCCATTCATGACGTTGGTTTGAGAAATCTTTTAATATTACATGATTCCATGGCTGGCATAAACATCAGACTCCTCACTTGGTCAGTATGCTATTAATTGTTAAGGATTATCTTAAATTTTACCTGGAGCAGTAAACAATTAAGTTGCAGTTTAGGAAACACTTATAGGTATAGAAACTAGTTTGTAGAACTTTTTGGATTGATTAAACTAGTATATAATAGATAATTAAAGAAATATCAAAAATATCTGTTTAGAAAAGACTGGTTGAAGAAATAAGTGTGAATACATTAAGCCACATTAAATTTTCTGTTATTGTACAATAATAAATACATAAGTAAATTATATTTTGCATAGAGTTTACATTTAACAAATTTTTAATTTCCGGTTGTTTATTCTGTCTATATCAACACAAAACTTTCAAACTGAGTGGTTATTCTTAAATTGCATTTGAATAGATTTACAACAAACTATTTTAATCTAAAATATTTGCAATACCATTAGCTGTCTTGAGAACTGTATTTCCACCACTTAGCGCAGATGACGCTGTATTGAAGGTTCCTGAAGTACTGGTCTTAACAACATTTGCAATCTTTTGCAAACACCAGAAGAAACAATCAATTATTTTACTTCCTTCCTGTAGTGTTGAAATTGGTGATGACACCTTACCTTCTTCAATAACTTCCTCCACTTGAGAGCTTCCAACATTTACAGTTTTTAAGACAATTTTGTAACATTCTACGATGCAGAACTTAACAAAATCACCGCCTGCTTTCAGTGTGTCCATGCTTGATTGAAATCCAGTTATACTAGTTGATGTGAGAGCCTTCATGCAATTTTCAGTATTGGGTTCATTATCATCGTTGGGAATCGGTGCACCAGACGTTATTTGCGCCTTAAACAAATTAATAAAAGCTTTTCTTTCTTCTTCAAATATGAGTTAAAAAATCACATAGCAATGGGATTTTAGTGTCATTAGTGTTAAAATATACCTCAAAAGAAAAAAATAGTAGCTCCAACAACGGGAACAAAAAATGGTCAAATTATAATAGAAGCTTATTTATAATTTCAAAAATGCTTCACAAAAGAGAAAAAAAAGCTAGTAGTACAGTACAATAAAGTTACTATTGAGCAGTATGAAGATAAGCAAATAACAGATGAGTTTGTGACATAACAGTTGGAGGAGAGTGTAACCCCAAGCATGGATTTAACTCTCCTTATTTTCCCAATTTCCTGATAGTAATACCAATATTTAGTATTTGTTGTACTGTAATATACCAATTACTAATAAAACAGTTTTGATATTTATGGTATCCAGTGGTTTTTCATAAAAGGAAGAATAAGTGAAAATATAACCAAAGCTATCTAGTGCTATTTTGGTAAACTTTATAAAAAAAAAAGTTTAAAGGTTCAAAATTGGGAACCGGCTGAATTTAGTTGAATTTTGTGACTCTGAGCGATATAAGATTAAGATGATATAATTGATTTTGTATGGTTATTTGAGACAAAGTGTGTCCATCAGTTTGTTTGGTAAAGCCATTATAGTGACTTACCGGTACTTCTCCAATGATCCAACTTTAGTCTAAAATGGCTAGCCTATATTGCACTCATAAATAAATTAGATATTAATTCATGGCTAACTTAGACTATAGAAAAGAATATCTATGATTTCTTTACTTACTATTTTCTTAATGTTCTCAATTATTACAATTTATCTACTGAAAAACGTTCAAAGCAATGGCCATTTTTAGTAAATAAAATGTACATTCAGGTAGACATTATTATTTAATATAAAAGCTATACTATAATAGGGGTTTAGAAGTTATGAATTTGGTACCAGTACCGTAATATGAAGTATGATATCACATTGAATGCAATGTAAAACTATAATTTAATTATTTATTAAAGATTAAACACTTTTTAAAACATATTATTCTTCAATTAAAACATTGTTAATGGACAACTCAAAAATTCCTGACTGATCTTGTCAGGAAAGTTAAAGGTACACAACGATTTATTAAAATAAACGTTGTGACTGACTTATCGTAACAATAACAATTTGGATAATTGTAATCATATTATTTAAATAACTTATACTAACGACCGTGGGTTCTTGGTGAAATTCCATTATAGTAAATGATAAACTTTTTGTACTTTCACAAATTCTTCAATGAGTTGTGCCGACCTAGGTTTCGCCAGCTACGGCATTCTCGAAGGCAACTTAAAGACGTGGGTTGCCATTTAGTTTATCATTTATTGTAATCATTTTTGATAGTTCATTTGTCATTAAAATGCAATTCATTTTAAACAACAATGTAAATTACCTACTTCTTTATGTAGTGTAAATTTTATCATTCATAATAGGGTATTTTGATTTATTTAAATATTACCGTTTTCTGTAAAGTTCTTGTATAATGTACCTAAGGTAGTTCTTAGATTAGGCAACTTATGACCCCATTTGTGGAAGAACTCCTGAACATATTGGGCATTGGATTAAATGAGAGCTATTGGACTAGGGTAACTGCTGTGTAGCCAAGAGATTATAATAGTAACATCACACGTCAAGTTAGTAGCAAGCCCCGGCAACTGCACAGGCAAATTTTATGGCACAACTTCTAGTTGGACCATTGTTTTAAATACATAGGCCTACCTTTACACCATGGCACTTGTAGCATCACAAATCTTACATGCATAACCTAAGGTTTCTGTCTTGAAATGTGGTTTATTGTCTGTCATTGTAGTAGTAAGCAAGCATACCTATATTGTTTAAGGCACGATGAGTGAACAGACCATTCTACAAACAAATGTAGTTGTGCCACTCGATCCAGTGGAAACAATATATCTTTGCCAAGCAAAAATATAAGTTAATACAAATTTAAAGTATTCTGAATAATGGTATAGCGCTTAAACTTCACACTGTGGTCTAAAAGACCCCAAACAAAAAATAAATTTTTTTTAAAATATTTATTGCTAGAAACTATTTTGTTTTGTCAGTTTTAATTAATTTTAAATCTAACTAAATACTGAAATTGAATTGTAAAAAAGACATTGATATTTTTGCAAAATTTTTATTAGACATCATTTTCAAAGAAAATACAATATACTTCAAGTAAAATATGTTGAAAAGTAATCATATTTGTTTAAAACAGTTTTTCTTAAAGTACATAAATCTAAATAAGAAAATATCATTTCTTTTGAGTTAGGTGAATTTGTCTATGTTTATTGGCAGTTCAAACATAGACGCCGATACAAGTAACATTGGAATGTTTGAATATAATAAAGGCATTGATGCCACTCTGATCAAGCATACCAAGGTATCAATAAATGAATTTATAACGACAAAATCACCAACATTTGGCTCTTTATCAAGGTGTTTGAATTTTGAAGGATCAATTATATCTTGCTGGTCATCTTCCGATAAATCGTCTTCACTGTTGCTAGGGGTAGAAACTTCAAATTCATTGTTACTTCACTTGAAACATAGTCATCTAAGTTTTGTTGCTTTTTCTTGGAATGTGAGAAAAGTAAGCATGTCTCTTAATTCCACTGTTCTTGAAATCTCTTTTCAAATTTAGCTTTTTTTGGAGTGTCCATAACAATGCTGCTTAAGATCTTAACTCGAGCTTGCCTTCCTCATTTTTTTACCCTGCCTTAGGAAAGCCCTTAAAAATATAGGAACTGACAAATTCTCGAATGGTTTTGCTGCAATAAGGGCTTGAAATAAGTTGACCATTAGTGGGTGCATAGGGAACAGTACAGGCAAGCAACTAACAACAGCACCAGTGGAAGTTGATGCTACTCTTTGATCTTCCTGAATAATGGTATGTAGCTTACTGTTTCCATTTCTGCCAGTTGCATAGCTTATGAGGAACTCGTCTTCAGTAAACACATCACTATCAAATGGGGAAATTCCACATTTCTTAAAACCAGCCTTTATGTTAGCCAGTGTCATAGCTTTTTAATGAGCAACTTGGTAAATCGTTGTTGGTGTGCTTGGATGGTGTAAAAGCCAAGAGTCAACAGAGCATTGTAATGTGCTTTAAATGACTGAAATACACTTATGTCAAGAGGTTGGAGTTTATTACTACAGTGAGGAGGTAAGGTTACAATGTTCACTCCATTATCTTTAGCTAAGTTCAAAGTTAAATGGCTCTCGTGGTTGTCAAATATGACAACCATTGGTTTGTCCTTTGTGGGTCCACTGTAATTAATGAAATGTTCCATTACAGAAACAAAGATTTCACCATTCATCCAGCCACTAATGATACAGCATAATCTTCTTAAAGAATTCTTATTGTTGGTAACTGTGCAACAGGTGCATATATATTCGATGGAACCTCTTCCTGGAAACCCTTAGCTACCAAACAAGCTTTTTTGGTACCATCAATTTTAACTGGAATATCCGTCTTGTATCAATTGCCTTTTCTCCTTTTGGTAAAGCAGCAGGATTTCAGGTTTTGTGTTTCTCAAGAGCGCTGATTTATTTGTCTACAGCTTCTCTCCAACCATCATCCAAATTCATAGCAACTTCAAAGGAACTTGGTACTCTTGCAATCAAACAGAATGCCAAATGCATTTCATCTTCGCTCACTTCAGACTTGTCATCATCTTTGTATCATACATAATAATCTTTTAATTTGCTTGGTACAGATATAACTCTGATGATCTTATGAATTGAAGTTGTCTGAATTTCTTCTATAGGAATTTCTCCTGCAGTGTTTTTATTCAAGCGTTCATCAGGATAGTCATTTTCAATTGGGATCTGCGGGGTATTTGTCATACTGACTTTTGTGGTTTATACATATAATCTTTCTCATCAAATGTGACATATTTTGAGATTACTATCTCATTTGTCTTTGGGTTCCTCAATCTATCCGTTACTGGCATATGCAACCATAATGCATTCTATTGCTCTTGATTCCAATTTATTGGCTGACCCTGGCAGTTTATACGCCCAACCTTGTGCACCAAATACTCTCAATTTATCAAAATTTACCTTCCCAAGATACATTAGAGCTGGTATCTTACCTTTTAGTGCACTTTTTGGAGAACTGTTCAGTTGACACGCAGCACAGGATACTGCTTCTCCTCACAGATACATTGGTAAGTCTATTTCAGCAAAAAGTGTTCTTACTCTACTCATCAAGGTAAAATTGATCCTTTTACTGACACCATTTTGCTGTGGTGTATATGGCAAAATATATTCTATAACTATTCCCTTTTCCTTACACAAATTTTTAAACACATGAGACGAGTATTCACCACCACAATCTGAACTAATTCAGGAGCAGTAATACCCTGCGGCTTTTTTCTTGTGCATAGTTCATAATGTTTCTTTTTGCCTCATCTTTATTTTTGAGTAACTACAAAACGACAAAATGTGCATAATCATCGGTAATGGTTTGATAGTACTTTTCGCCATTCCTTGTGTGTATCCTAAATGGACCAGCAAGATCACTATAAATAAGGTCACCAATTTTTCTTGATCTTGGTAAATCTACATATTCAAAGGGCTTCCTCTTTTCTTTACCCTGTTAACATGGACTGCATGTTCTAAAATTGGATGGATAATTCAATAAAATAATACTTTGAGCATTTAAATGGCCCAATCTTTGATGCCACAATAGTTATTTGATGTCACTATAGTTATTTTTTCGAAAACTATATGAGGTATTGCAATATTGAAAGTGTACCATTAAAACATAGACTTTATCTATTATCAACACATTATTTAATAAGTTTTTTTTTTATAGTGATCGAATTATAATTTAGGCCTACAGTTTTGAAAAAAAGCTTACATTTAGTACCAGTTATACTTAAATGTCCGTAATTCTCAGTATAATTAATGAAAATTAATAATGAAAATTTATAGGTCATATTAATTCAACTCACCATCCTTTTCATGTGAAAAATCATATATGTAAATCAAAAATTAAGATTTTTGCTTTAGATGTTGCAATAGCTACGGTAGGCCTACATTATAAAATAGCATAAAACACCTATTTTCTTTATCGTATATCCCTGAAAACATACTTAGGATCAATAAAAATTAGTTTATATATATTCTTAAACAAATTCTACCTTTTCCCAAAAACTGTCAAGATGTTCGTGATGAAATTTCAGCCTTTTTAAAGATTGCAAATATTAATATGATAGATCAAATAATACGATATACAAATGTGTATAAAGATCTAAAGGTATGCAGTAAAAATAAGGAACAACATTCTAAAACAGATGTGAAAAATACAAATAGAGAAAAAGTCTTGGCATTTATTGGTATTTTATACTTGTTGGGGTGCAAAAATCCTCTAAATTGAATCTTAGTGAAGCTTAGAGTTATGGAGAGAGATTTTACAATGTGTTATGGGGATAAACAGATTCAAGTTTTTACTCAGTTCAATTAGATTTGATAACAAAACACCAAGAAATGACAGAAGACAATCGGATAAACTAGCGGCAATTAGAGAGTTTTATGACTCGTTCGTAGAGAACTGCAGAACTACATATTCGCCTGGAGAAAACCTTACAATAGATGAAAACTATTCAGGGTCAGGTGTTCCTTTATTCAATACATTATTAATAAACCCGCCAAATATGGCATACAAATTTTTGCTACTGTCGATTCTCGTACACTTTATACACTCAAGCTTGAAATTTACTGCGGAACTCAGCCGCCAGGACCTTATGAAGTTTCTAATTCAACCTTCTACATCGTCAATCGTCTTATCAATGACTGGAAAGGATCTCACAGAAATCTGACAACAGATAATTGGTACACCAGTTACCCTTTGACAAAATCTCTTTTGTCCGATGGTATAACTATTGTGGGTACATTGAAAGCTAACAAAAGAGAAATTCCGAATGAATTTCTACCTTCGAAACAAAAAGAAGTAGGATCATCACTTTTTGGATTTCGAGAAGACGTGACTTTAGTGTCCTATGTTCCGCGAAAAAATAAGTGCATCATTTTACTTAGTACCATGCATGATGATGGAAAAGTTGATCCCGAATCTAAAAAACCGGACATTATTTTAGACTACAATAGAAATAAAGGTGGAGTTAATATAGTTGATCAGCTTTGTTAAACGTTGGTGGTATAAACTCACAAATATTGTTGCAAGGATCAGTCCCTGATGTGGCAGCCAAATGCAGACAAGTATTTTTGAAAAATTTAGCAACCTCACTAATGAAACCTCACCTTCAAAAGTGGCAATTGATTTCGTCCCTTCCTATACAAGTAAGAGCAATTATAAATAAACTGCTGCCAATAATGGAAACTGAGCAAGAAGATGATCAGCCTCCAAGAAAAAAGAAAGGGTGTTGCTGCTTGTGTGGTAGAGCAAAGAACAACTACACAATTGTAACATGTTCAGTATGCTCTCAGTTTACCTGCAAAAATCATTTAAAATCTGTGAAATATACTTGCAACTCTTGCCACGACATTGCTGTGACTTACTCAGAGTAAGAATTTATATTTCATGTGTTAAACAATTTTTCAATTTTTCGTTAACGTTGTCTGACATCTATCCTTTTCTGACTTTATTTGTAGTGTTATTGAGGTGAAAGAATTACATTGCGTAATTTCCAATATCAAAGTTAATATAGGTACTTTTAGTTCAATTTTTTCCATATTGTAAATGAAGTTCTGATTTTCTGATAATTTTGAAATGCCTTAGAAAATATGTTTGATTACATATTTAAGTTTAGTGTTTTTTTTTGTTTTAGAAAGGCATTTTATAAATAATAAATACACTTTAACTTGAATACGTATTTCATTTCATAAAAATAAAAATATTTCTTAATTTTTTTCTGTTACACATGTTTATACAAATAATGTTTACTAATAGCAGGTATTATCTTTCGGTGAGAAATAAGTTGAGTTTTAATACATTTGTTCATTGATAAAAAATAATATTTTGAAACTGTATTTGAAAATTTGTTTAAAATTTAGAGTTCATTTTTGTGTTTATTGAAATTTGTAATACAGTACACTAATTTTCTTCAGAAGTAGCCTAATTGTTGTATGTTTATTTCAACATTTTAATTAATGGGTAAAAATTAACTTTTCTAAGTTAAATAATTCTAACTTGAAACTAATTTAAATTTAAATTAGTAATTTTTACACTGTAACTAAAGATACAAATTATATTTTTCAAAACTAATTGTTGCAATTTCATTTAAAAGTTGTATTTTGAAGAAAATGCTAAGATTAAAATGTTAATACAATAACAAAAATTATAAAAATTGCTATGGCATACGCCACACGTACTTCAACGTTACGCTTGAAGGCCCGTGCTCTTAAGAGGGCACTGCACTCAGCCAGCCAGCCAGCCGCTTGGGGTTGGCTTTTAACATAGGAACATAGTTTAAATCGGCGTTATATGATGAATAACACCTTAAATAAAGTAAAACTTCACTGCCAAATCATATAATTACATATTTCATTGCTTATAAACCTCTTAAAAAATAATTATTTCTATAAATGAATTTTTTACTATTAAAAGAAAGAAATAAGTTTTCCATAAGAGGAAGGCTAAATTTTACTGATGTTTGATTAGAAATAAAATTTCACTATGACTATCGATATTGTAGAAAATTATACAGTTTTAAAGTACGTTTCTTTAATAATGTTTCGGCAGAGATAAAAAAGTAGTTTTCATCCAAAATGTATT
The DNA here is from genome assembly GCA_018207615.1 of Philaenus spumarius. NCBI lineage: Eukaryota > Metazoa > Arthropoda > Insecta > Hemiptera > Aphrophoridae > Philaenus > Philaenus spumarius. Next base: position 314,952 of record JAGFPH010000157.1, on the reverse strand, counting down.
TAAAAAAACTGATTTTCCAGTACCTTACATTATCAATCACGATAGCGATGTGCAAGGAGTTCGCCGTGTTTCCAATAGAGCGCAGTAGTGTTGTGCCGATGCGCAGAAGAGTTTCTTTCTTCTTGCGCATCTACTGTGAATTATTCGATGATGTTTTGTTTCGTCACTTGCCTTATTATCTCAACTAGAAAACGGGTTCAATGTTATTGCAGAAGTTTATTCCACTCTTCAACGCGTGCGTGTGAGTGAAGCTAACCTTCTTTCAACCGCACTCCGAGTTTGATAATAATAGGCCAATAATCTAAATATATAAAAGCGAAATACCACTCACTCACTCATCACGATTTCTCAAAAACTACCGAACGGATTGAAATTAAATTTGGTATGTAGCTTCCTCTAGGGCAATAAGTGTTTACTAAAAAAGGGTTCTAAAAAATTCAAAATTTTAGGGGGGGTTTGGGGGGATCAAAATTATTAAATCACGATTTCTTCAAAACTACCGAACGGATTGGAATGAATTTTGGTATGTAGCTTCCTCTAGGGCCATAGGTGCTTACTAAGAAAGAGTTTGAAAAAATTCGAAATTTTAGGAGGGGTTTGGGTGGATCAAAGTTACTAAAATCATAATTGCAGATCTTTTATTATTATGACAATAGTGCTTTTATTATTTAAGATCTATATATATAAAAGCCAAATACCACTCACTGACACTGACTGAACACTTAAAAAGAATACAATTACGTTAAAAATACTGAAAATACCAACCACCACGGGCAACGCCGTACGGGTCAGCTAGTATGTTTATATTGTTTTATTTGGTTTTGTAAAAATACTTTTATAGAATTTGTTGAAACTTAGGGGTCCGCGGGTAGTGATTTTTTGGTTCGGGTTGGGTAGTGAAATTTTTTACTCGGGTCGGGTAGTGAAATATTTTACCCGAGTTTGGTCGGGTAGTGAAATATTTCACCCGAGTCTGGTCGGGTAGTAAACGAAAACTCGAAGCAAGTGATTATGTTATATTTAGTAAATCAATTTTTTCCTCTGAATTTAGCACTTATATCAAAATTTATAAATATTATATCACTACTGTATGGCTAGGCCTACTTAGTATGTTATTAGGCTACTAAAAACGTGAAATTAGGCTAATTGAAATATTTTTTTCCATCCCTAAAAATACTGATTGCTGATTTGGATTTATTTTCCGTTCGATTTGTATTGGTATTTTTCTCATGATCGCTATCTGTTACAAAACTCGTAGGCCTAGCAGTTCTAGGACCGGCTACACTGATATTTCTAGTGATAAAATTGCCTATTTTAGGAAATCTAAACTAGGCTACATAGAACAAAAACAACGAACAAAAAACTACGGAACTAATAAAATAACACATCCGTTTAAAAAAGAGAGAAACATTTATTTATTTTAACACAAATTTTGTAAACAACAAAAAATTTACTGTGATGTAAAATGAATGAATCTGGTGTTCATTATAATAGTATAATAGCCCAGTCAAGGGAGACCCAAAAACATGAAACTCGGAAAAAATTTGGATAAAGCTGAATTTTTCCCCATCGATAAATCACTACCAGAGGATAATATTTACAAAAGTCCCCAAAAATCCCCCTGGAGCCTTTCCCCTACCCCCCTCAAAGAATGAAAATGTCAATAACTGCGGAAACCCCTAAATCTACGGTACTAGACTAATAATCGGATCAATTTGAATGTTTTTTTTGTTGTGTTCGTTATAACATAGGCTACAATAATGGTCCTCTTTATTTTTACGGTAAACCTAATAGTTTTTTTTATAAATAAATGTAAATGCCCGGAAAAACAATTTTTTTACCCTAACACCATGTATTTTTGCAAATAGACTTATTGGATGTCACATTAGACCTACAGGAAAAAACCAACGAATAAAAGTAGTAGATTATTTAATTTAATGATGTAAAGGTTTGTATATTTTCGTGCGTGCTGGCGCAGTAGGGGGGAATCAGCAATTTTTGGCTGCGATTACGTGCGGCCGACTGACGGGCGGGCGACTATTAGCCCACTCAATAAATGTTTTCTGTCGGAACTAATTAGTGAAAAGCTGATTTTTCCTGGATGTTAGTTGATTATTTAAGGAATATTTTCTGAAAATTCCCCACCCCTCCCCCTCTTGCTATCCCCCTTAAAATTCCTTTAAAATTCACTTTTGAGAGACTTCTTTATTTAGTTTATTTTGTCAATATCTAAGAGATAAAAAGCGGCAGAGTCATATTTATTTCGTTATTGTAAACCTTCAAATATTCTCTATCAAAAATGTTCATAGCGTTTAAGCTATACATAATTATTTTCCGTGTATTTTTAAATTTAATGTTAAAATTTTAACTTTTCTATTACAATAAATACATGTTTACCTATTTTTTATTGATATGAGGCAAGTTATAAAAAAAATTTCAAATAAAAATTGTAGGGTATTTTGCAATCTTTAAAATTATATAAGTTTTATAAATGTTAAGTGCAGTAAGTTGACATAATCGGCCTGACAAAGGGAGACGGTGCATGGCGTACAAGTCCTCACGGGTCGGATCAGTGGTCAATCTGCAGCAAAGGCCTATTGTTTTGACTTTTATAGCTGGTCTAATAATTATGGGTATTACGATGGTAAAATTGACTTAAACGTGTATTTTTTTCGGTATTTTTTGTTGCACTGATAAACACACAATATGATTTCTTTTAGCCCAGTCAATAAAGGGAACATATAGGCCTTTGTTGGAAGTAATTACTGAAAAGCTGGAATTTTGTTTATACAATAGGTTTAGCGTTCCCAAGGCTCAGTGTTGTTAGTGTTTCCTGTTTTACTTTTTATATAATGTGCTGTTAGAAGTTGAAAAAAGAGCCAGGAAGGCAAAAAACGGCCAAAAGAGAACTGGAAGATGTGGAAAAAGAAGAAGAACCCTCCTATGGAGCTGGGCTTTTTTTAAATAACCAAGTAAGGTTAACAACAGTATTTTACATGGTCTTTGGCTTCTTTTCTTGTTTTCCGAAATTGTGGTTTTTTAGACTTATTGTAGGCTACACTTTTTTCCACAATTATGAACCGATTTTCATAACTTTTTTTGTGTGTTCCTGATAATCTAAAAAATAAAAATAGGAACCAATTTCCACGAGAAAAAAAAAACTTTTTGATTTAAAAAAAATATTGTGTGTTGAAAATAATTATAAAATATTTTGTAAAGTTTGTAAAGTTGTACATAAAACCCATTTTTGCTAAAATTGTTGTTTTGCTTCCTATTATTGTAGATAATGATGTATAAAATTATGTAAAAAAAAACTCAAGTTGATAGACTAATATTTGTAAAAGTTATGTATACCTAAAAATGGCTGTTTTGACATGGACGAGATAGGGACTGCTGTCTTACCTTAAAATTTTAACATTAAATTTAAAAATACACGGACAATAATTATTTATATAGCTTAAACGCTATGAACACTTTTGATAGAGAATATTTTAAGGATTACAATAACGAAATAAATATGACTCTATCGCTGTTTATCTCTTAGATATTGACAAAATAAACAAAATAAAGAAGTCTTTCAAAAGTGAATTTTAAGGGGGTAAAGGGGATCTAGAGGGGGAGGGGTGGGGAATTTTCAGAAACTATTCCTTATATAGTCAACTAACATACATGAAAAAATCAGCTTTTCACTAATTAGTTCCGACAGAAAACATTTATTGAGTGGGCTAATAGTCGCCCGCCCGTAATCTGCTACCTGGTATTTTACGTTTTGATCGATTTTGGGGGAACCAAGCGAGCTATAAGGTCGCGTAAAAAACTAAATGTTCAGAATAACATCCTACATTTATTTATTTAGAAAAAACTCTAAAAAACTTCATTCTCGTAGTAAAAATCTTAACAAATAGTTACTTCCAGTCAAAAAACGTACTTCCGGCTTTTGGATTTTTTTGGCTAACGAACTCGTCCGAGCGACATAGACAACCAACATGTGTACCAAATTTGGACCAAATCGGACTTAAAATGCGGCCACTATAGTGCGAACACATATATACATATAGTATATATTTACATATATATGATTTTTAATGACACTCCAAAACGTGTTCTGGGGACCATGATCGGTGCTCATTTGCTACTCCCGACCATAAGGGCCACTGCAATGCTCATTTTTCCTATGGAAATAAAATTGATTTGGTTATAAACTTGTATGTATATTTTGTAGGCTATATTTAGTAAATAATGCCGACAATAAATTAATGTAATGTATTAAAGTTTTGCTAAACAAATAATATATAGAAGATGTTATTCTTATTGGGTACAAACTTAAAATTGTAGACATAATTTAATTTTATCTAGATTTTTTTCTACACTACATAAAAAATACGTTTCTATACTTTACATCGTATTTTCACTCATAACAACGGTAATTACCAATAAAAATATAGGCTTTTGTGTGATTGTCTAACTGCATATATTTTATCCTTATCATTTAAAACAATATTCTCGTGAGTTATTAACTTTTATATGTCTAAGTTCAGAGCCTAAACCTAATGCAACAGCTCAACTAATTTGGAACACCGCACCGGCCAGGCAGCTATGCGTGTTTGCAGGGGAGTTGCACAAAAGAAAGGAAATGAAAAGCTTGTAACTTGTAATAAAACTGTTGACAAAATTCAGCGGTGGGAGGGGTATGTGGCCTTGGGTAATGTCGTGTGCTTCACCCATAGCGACTTATCTACGAACTACTCCTAGTGGGGAAGTTAAAAGCAGCACTATTGCGTCATAAAACAAGATATTTCATTCAGGTACAGAACCCTCCTCTTAAGGGTTAAAAGTAACGCCAAACAAAATTTGACCTACAGTGCATTCTAGTAAAATACTATTTTGGAATAGTACATTTAAAAGTATCTAGGTGGCAGCACATTACGAGACTGATGCGAAACTTTTGACTACCAGAATGTCAACATAATTCCAAAATTTGGCAGTAATATTGTAAAATAAATCTGCAAAAATAGTTACCAAGAATTCCTCAGTGAGGCGGCACACTATTTTTTAGGAAACAATAAATTTGTCCTGCCTCACTGTTAAAAATCTCTCCAAAACAGAATAGTAAATATGCACTAAATTTACCAATAGTGTCATCTTTGTAAACAAATCTTTCTGTCCGTAAAGGTCCTGCCACATGATTGTTAAAATTCGAAACTATTTGTCCACATTTTAACAGTAGTCTGGAGATGCTGAGCTACCTACACTCAAATATTATTACATGGTATTAATAAAATGAATTGTATTCCTAAGATGCTGCCACCTGGTTCTTAAAAATTTGAAACTATTTATCGTAATTTTACAATATTCCGGAAGATGCTGCTATATAATCAAATTAATTGTTAACTACTAGTAATTTGTCCAGTATTTTAGAATACAATCACCGCAGACAAAATGTTGATTTATCCATAAGGTGCTTCCTCCTGTGTTATACGAAAAACAAATTGATATCAGTGAAGCTAAAAATTAGACATTTTGAACATTTGTTATTTCTGTAACAAATTAGAGGTCTTCGACCTTTGCTCGCTTCATTCACCAACACCCGCGGCGAAGCCATCGATGTTTAACTAAGTACAGTGTCTACAGTCTACAGTAGGAAATATATCTGAAAAAGCGATTCGCGTAGGTAGGGATGTGAATGTGTAAGGGAGGAGGTATGTTATGTGTGGCAGGGTGGGGGATTTGACTGCTGAGTACACTACTACCCTTGATATGTACATAATCAAAGCTACTACCCATTCTGTTTTTTATGGCCGGAGCGGCTCATGGCTTACGTGTCACTGACACTATTTGTGGACTTTCATAATTACATGTTTATTAAACTTATTACTATATCTTAAATTACATTTCAATGTATTAATTAAATAACGTTAGAATCAGTGGTGGAGTTACGAAGGTTGTGGCCCTAGGCCAACTTTTCTGTGCGGCCCCCCTGCCGGCCGAAGTCCTGTGATACATAGAGGCTTCCTTATTTGGGATGGTTCAGAAAGAAATATAGCTAAAATCATACTTAAAAATTTGTTTATTGTATTAATTAATATGCCTATTTAAGACAATAAAGTAATAAAGTTCAAACTAAACACAATACTCTACCAACTTTAAAAACTAAATTAACATTATGACTGTCACCAAAAAAACCTAAGCTGGCTAAAATAATCCTTAAAATTTGTTGTATTGTATTTGATATCTAAGACAATAATAAACTTAAGAAAATAATAAATTTCAAACTAAAAATACTCTTCTTTAAAAACTTTTTAAATTAAATATATAACACATGACCAACTTTAAAAAACTAAATATAACATATGACTGTCGCCAAGAAAACCTAAGGCAGCTAAAATAATCCTTAAAAATTTGTTGTATTGTATTTAATATCTAAGACAATAATAAGCTTCAAAACTAAACATAATACTCTTCTTTAAAAACTTTTAAAATTAAATATAACATACGACTGTCGCCAACAAAACCTAAATTACAGCCCTACACAAGTAATCTATATAACACTATAACCATTCAACATGATTTTAAATTAGTATCTACAGATCAACTTTTCGAGCTTTCTGTGAAGCAAACTCTTTGACTAGGTCATCAAAGTCTAAGTCTGTAAACAGTACGGCATTTGCAACAAAACTGGCTAAATTAGACAACCTTGAGTCAGAACTGGAATTTCTCAAATAATTTTTAATCCTTTTTAAAATACTAAAATGTCCTCTCTCCAGTTGCATTTGAAGTCATCATACAGAGGTGAATTCTTAGAGCTGTATCCAAGTTTGGGAACATTGTCGTCAGTTGCTTGTCACAAATGAGTTTTAAAAACTCCAAAGGAAAATCTTTTATTTTCTTCTCGTTTACGATGTTGGTTTCATCTTTTTGAAAAATGTCAGTGTCATTAACAAACTCTTTAAAATGAACACATTCTTTCCCAACGTCATCACTTACGTCTGTTAGGTACTTGTTCGAAAGTTGTTGTTGTTGTCTGTAAAGGTACTTGTTGTTTGTTTATTCCTTTGAAAGTGATAACAAGTTGTCCAAAAATCCATATTGAATTACAGGTGTGTCTCCAGAATAAATTGGCTTAGTTTAAAAAAAAGTATCTAGTTTTTTTATTTTTATTGATGGTTTCCAAATGGGCTTCCTCTTAAATTTTTTTCAACTTACGTTTATAGGCTCCGCAAGCTGTGTAAATGTTTTTTTTTTCATGGTAGTAAGTTATACGATATGACCAAAATGTGATTCGGCAAAGAAGTAGCCTACTGATCAGATAGACCTAGTAAATAGCATTATTTTAATAGTGATAGGTGTTTGAATTATAATACAGTAGGCCCTATGCCTTTTTCGTTGTTTGTGTTTGCCATTACCTAAAAATAAACTGTTGGTTGTGAAGAATAACTACCTAAGTGTAAATTTGACAAGTTGGTTGTTATGGTAATAAATGTAAATGCTTTCAAGAAATGTGTGTTGATTCAGCATACGCCTAACCTAAAATTGTTTTAAGCTTTTGATCGAAACTAGGTGTTTTATTTATAATATGTAATAACAGATGTTTGAATTATAATACAGTAAGTTTTTTCATTCTGTTTGTCTTTGTTTTACTAACCAAACCTAAAACAGTTGTTGGTTGTGAAAATAATTAACTGATTCTAAATTTGCTAAGTTGATTGCTAAGATAATGAATAGGCCTATAAATGGATTCAACAAGTAGGAGTTGGACACGCCTAGAATTGTGTTGCTAAGCTTTTGATTCAAATCAGCTTTTTATCTGTTATAGGAGAGTGAACTATTTTCAACCCAATTTTGTCTATTTTCAACCATTAAAATCATTATGTTGCAAAATTCTTTCTCAGTAGGCTACACCTCTACATATAGTTGTATGGAGGTAGGCCTATCCTGACAGTGTTAAGTCTCTAGCCATCACAGTTTTGGCTGTTCGTTGATTATGATTCAGACAGGTCTTCTTTTATTTATACAGATTAATTTAAGTTATGCAATTATTATTAGGCTACAGTATCCAAAGTTACGTAACTTTTATCTCACTAAAAAAAAAAAAAAATATTTATAATTTGTAACTTGAGAAATTGTAAAATTTATAGTAATAAAAATATGTATGCACATGTTAATGTTTAAAAAACAATATTGGTTGTAGTAAATGAGTTTTTTTTATGAATGAATAGTTCCTTACCTTACAAGTTCGACCATGCGATATTTTCTATCGTTAGATTGGGGATATGGGTATTAAGGAGTACCCTATCCTCCTTCGGCAAAAGGAGTCCGGGGAAATTTTGGACCTCCCCCAGAAAACTTTTAAAATTTGGGAAACCTATTTAGCTGTTCAGGTGAAATATTAACCTACACAGCATTGAGTATGTACCTTTACACCGTCAATGAATACACAAAGCTACACCTTGTATTGAGGCCGCGCTAAGTAGTGACTCAGCAGCTTATGCATGAACACTTGTAAAAATAAAGTATATTTCTGTAAAATGAAACGGTACATAATATCATTTAACATTTAAGAATAAATGTAAAACATAATCTAGTGCTATACCACCTCTATGTAATACTGGCATTTAAATAATTCTCTTAAAAGAAATATTCATGAAAAGAAATATATATACAATTAATAGTATACATATTTTCTCTCCCTGGGAGCTAAGGAGGGGGGGGGGGCACGGAGGGGGTATGGGTGCCCATAACCATAGCTGAGCAGAAGTCGAAACAGCTGCAGTAAATAAAGAAAATAGGAGGAGCAGACCTAAGGTAATTAATTATAATATAGCGTAATTAATCATAAAGTTAATTCGTAAATATTATATTACAGGGACAGACCTATGAACTCTAAGCGTCATACCATTGCTTATTAAAGCCATTCAAATGGTTATGCTCACTTCTCCAGTGTTCCATATTTTAACTGCCAATACTTGAAGGAAGAGTCGAATCAAGAAAAACCAAATCGTTTCAGAAATGACTATAGGCCTACTATTAGTAGTTATAGAAGATGGGGAGAGGGATATTAGGCCTACAACCAAAAATTAAGCTGTTTATGCTGTTGTTCCGCATGAAAATAAATAAAACGAGATTTCTAGATAAATGAAGAATCAACCGTAAATCTGCAAATGTTTTCCTTGTTCGGTTTTGTAGTAGGCACTGTATACATTATGTGAATATGGTATGGATGGAACTTGAATAGTTTTTCTGCGTTGTTAACAATCCTGTAAGATGGATAGTAACAACGGATGGATCCTGTTAAAGAAAGCTGTCAAAGAGATTTACTCGAATTACCTACCCGACTAACTTTCTTCATTGAAAAACACACTCTTTGTATGGTTGGTTGGTAACACTTCCTGCAACCTGAAAACGTATTACAAACGACAAACGTTGGATTGCTTAGTCGTAAATATCTGGATAAAATACGGGAAGTCTCCTTGGCAGTTAACACACGATCGGAATTTCTATTAAGCCTTAAAACAATTAAGACTCATTGCACTCTAATTGGCTCAAGCTTAATTGGTTATTTAATGTTTGTGATTCAAATAGATCTAAATACTTCATCCATTGCTATACTTGTAGAGAACATTTTCTGCTCAATAAATGTTACACATTAAAGCCGCGTTTACACCGGAGTTTACAACACGTGTTGTCAACAAATGTTTAAAACAATACAGAGAACTCTAGTTTTTTGTTGACAACATTTCGCTGTTGTAAACAGTTTTTCAGTGTTTGCAACAGAAATTCTGTTTCCCACTAGAAGTCGGTAAAGATTAAGGCTCGGCTCTCCACATTCAAAACTACGATATTGGGTACCAATTTCAATGTTAAATAACCAAAACATACCTTCACTATTAAGCATATTTTTGTGCTGTTTTTGTTAAAAAATGAAAGCTGTATTTTTTTTCTTAAAGTAAAATAGATTGTGGGTGTTGATTGCTAATGATTTTTGCAATATCTCTTTTTGCAACTGAGTAAAAAATTTATAAAGTTTACTATTTTTTACTATTTATATCATACGTTTATGAAGACAATAAAACGGTTTCTGAAAATGTATTCGGCAATAAACATCCGCATATGACAGTACTTCAAAATGAAACCAAATTTTTAAATTTATTCCACGAATTAACGGAAAAATATGACTTATTCTGTAGCATTGCTCTTATGGGAATAAGATTCAATATGGCGGGCAGGGAAGCGCCCCCTTAAAGGGTGTTGTGAACAATTGTTTTAGTACATCTGCGGTGTTTACAACACTTCCCGCTCGTACCATCACTAACACACCACAACGTATTCGCTTTGTGGACCACCGCAAAGAAACATTTTTGAAAGTTTTCGATACATAAGATCATAGAAATGTTCATATTTTTTTCTACAAATAGAAATAATCTTTAGAAATCCAAAATATCTCAAACCGTTTTCGAGATATCCCCGATTCAAATTTTAAACATCGGTCCAAAAAACGTGACAACCCCGACCGTTTTGGTCATTTTGATTCAAAAAAAGTTCAAGGTTTCCGTAAATCGTTTATAACTCGTGAACCATTTGACGGATTTTAAAAATTAAAAAAGATTCAGATTCACAATTAATTTATCTATGCTATAATATAATTTCATATTTCCAAACGTATTTGTGAATTTATAATTATTTTTTTTAAATAATAAAAATTTCCATTTAGACTTTTCCCGTAAACGTCAATAACATCTATAATTGTAAACGAATATATTTGAATACGTTCTTTGTATTAGTCTATTGAACATCTGTTGAAAATTTGAGTCAACTCGGTTAGTAAATATAGATTTTCATAGAACATAGAAATTAAAATTTTTTAACAAAACTCTTTTTATTTTTGATTGAGATGAAATTTTTTGATGTGAATCTCAGCAAGATCGAAGTACAACTTAAAATGAGAATGCTCATTTTTCAATTTTCAGTGGCGATCAAGTTCAAAAATGTTGCAAACAAAATTATAGACTTAAAATACACTTTGTTAAAAACATTTGTTTTCAACCCCTGTTGACAACAAAACAAATGTTTTAAACATTTTGTTGTCAACTCCGGTGTAAACGCGGCTTACGATTCTACGTTACAAATGGTGTATAGCCTACAATAACACAATTAGGCCTACGATGCGCCTCGATCAACTAGCAATATTCTGTTCTTCCAGTATTTTGCAGTGTTGCAGTTTACGGAAAATTTATTAATTGTGTTGAAAAAGACGTTTGAGGCGTTGTTAAAGTTAAAACAAACAAAGCATGTGTTTGTAACAATAGGCGTAGGTGTATTTATGGTATCATCAGCTTTTTAATAAATACAAATTACTAAATGTAGAACATCCGTTCAGGTTTGCAATTCTATTTCGATAAGTAACAGATGAACACTCCGGGAAGAAACGATAAATAAAATATGATCCACGCAAGCGCGGTCCCATGGGAGGGCCAAAGGGGTCATGACCCCCCAAAATCTTGAATAATTAATATTTTTAATAAGCCTTTTTATACTAATTACGTTTCCATAGATAAATTATTTTATAATTTTGGGGAGCTATAATTATATTCGCAAATCGAATACAATTTGGGAGAGGAACGACTTGTGGATCTAGCTCTGTTAAATATTCATAGAGACATAGATGTGGATGTTAATGCCGTGATTAACAGATTTGCTAAGATGCTAAGAGCTCAAAGATGAGGTTGGAATTTGTCATGTAAGTCATATGTATAATATTTCCTATTACATATTAAAACATTGATAAAATGTGTATTGTTTCAGTTTCTACCCATTAGCGAATTTCCAAAGGAAAAATGAGCTATTGCAGTGGCCCTTATGGTGAGACACAAGGTCGGGAATAGTAAATGAGCACCGATCATGGTCCCCAGAACACGTTTTGGGGTGTCATTAAAATTCTTATATGTATGTATATATTATGTGTTCGCACTCTAGCGGCCACATTTTAAGTCCAATTTGGTCCAAATTTGGTACACGTGTTGGTTGTCTATGTCGCTCGAACGAGTTCGTTAACCAAAAAAATCCAACAACCGGAAGTACGTTTTTTGACCGGAAGTAACTATTTTTTGAGATTTTTACTACGAGAATTAAATTTTTAGAGTTTTTTCTAAAAATATAAATGTAGGATGTTATTCTGCACATTTTGTTTTTTTACGCGACCTTATAGCTCACTTGGCTCCCACAAAATCGACCAAAACGTAAAATACCATAAAAGTACCCGGTTCGAAGCCAAGTGGTGCAAACTCGCGAGGCCACTAGGCGCAAACAAATTCTACTAATATATTGCTTACACACAGACAGCTGTTCAACGCCTTCGTGAGTAGACCTATTTCCCAAATTGCTGGTTGAAACCCTAAAACATAGGCATATAAACTTAATTTTGGAAATTTGCTCAACTCACGTCAGCGGTCCAGCTGCGTGGTCAAATTATTTATACCTCAAATGGGTCAATTAAAAACTTGACAAGTATTTAGATGTCGCTTAAAGCTAAGGCTTAGATTTTCGGCAAGGAGTTTGTTGACCTGTAATTAGATACTATAAATTTGCACTAGCTATAAATCCCTCCCTCCCTAAGAGATAAAAAAATAAAACACATGACGGTGACCCCCCCGCCCCCCCAAACTTAAGGCTGGGACCGCCCCTGGATCTACGGCGCTCTTATGGTAGAAAGGACATTCATTATTTGTCAAGTTTTTTATTGTCAGACGATTTTTATTAATCAGAGTACACACAATGAGGTACCCAATTACTTTTTAGGTAACTCACTCTGAAATGATGATGACCAATAAACAGGTCAGGTTTACTAACACATAAATAAAAAAACATTGGGTGTGCTTAAGACCACACGTTAGAAGTGATAACTTCTATGACCGATTTATATTTTTATTAGTATTAATATTAGAGGGGAATAAAGGTCAACAAATTACACAAGTCAATATATTGTCAACAAATATTATATCACATTTTGAAATTGCATAATTAATTATAATATTATAAAATAATTTAAAACATTAATGACTTTGCTGACTTTGGTATTTTATATACATATAACACAAATATCATATATATATATATACATACATACTATATCTCGAGCGGTGACGGTCGCGAGTTTGATGCTTTTTCCTCTCCCAATAAGAAGTGCTATGTAGTATATTCGCGTTGCGTACATACATATATATATATATATATATATATATATATATATATATATAATACATACTATATCTCGAGTGGTAACGGTCGCGAATTCAATGCTTTTTCCCCAAGCAAAAAGTGCCCAACGCCGCTAAAGAAGTTTTCACTTCAAAAATAAATTTTTAAAATACTTTGTTTATGAAGCTAAAGTAGGACCATTAGGAAAACATTGTGTTGTCTTCCTTGTAACTTTGAATGACTAACAAAATACATTTTTTACAATGAATTGCTTCAATACATAGGCCTTTTTACTACACATAATAGGACTATAATATGATAACTATTCACATTACAATAGAGTGTCCAGCTTCGAGTATCCGAAACTTTACGGGGTTATTTGGCAGATAAAAACAAGCAAATAATACAAGTTTCATAATTTTTGGTATCCAAGTCACTTCATAAAATGAAATAAATACAAAAAATTACAATAAGTATTTTACCTGGTTATTAGTTTGTCGTGTGACCTTTTTGAGTTGTCCTACCTACGACGCGTTTCGAAACCGTAATCTCATTATCAAGTATATATATATATATATATATATATTAATCACTTTTCAAGTCGTCATATAAACACAAACACAGTAATAACAAAAAGTACACAACACATAATAATTTATAGTGTATCATAGACGATGCGATGGTGTACACCAATCGGCTTAATAAGTGTCGCGCTATAAATGATTATGTGTTGTGTACTCTTTGTTATGTGTTTGTGTTTGTGTTTATAGGACGACCTGAAGAGTGATTAATATATATAGGGTATACTTTATAATGAGATTGTGGTCTCGAAACGCGTCATAAGTAGGACAACACAAAGAAGTCACACGACGGACTAATAACCAGGTAAAATACTTATTGTAATTTCTTGTATTTATTTCAAATAATACAACATTACATGTGACCTATCTCGATCTGTTTTATGTACGTCCGTCTGAATGTGGTTTACCTTAATGTCTTAGCAACGGTTTAAGATGTAATCCTGAAACTGAGTATGAATATTCATCTACACGGAGTACATTTTACTTAAAACAATTGTTTGGCTGCAACAATCAATTTCAAAATGGCGGCAATTGAAAATTTGCAATGTTAAATATCTAGAAAACTATAAATTTTACAAAAAATATAAAGTAACAAATTTTTTAGACTATTTTAAGACCAATTCAACGATATATAGTTTTTAATAATTGAGTCATAAACTAATAATGAAGATAACTTAAATTTAGTGGTCGAATGTAGGGCTATTCGGATGCTGACGGTGGTAATATTAATGAAATGGTAACAAGACCTAAAATACGAATATACATGTTATTTATAACATAATTTATCGAAATCGTAGTAAAATTTCGACTATTGCACACAAAAAATCGTAAAAGCTGTGAAGGTTTATAGGGGACTACACGCCACCAGGTTTGGCAAGCATATTGTGTTCTGCTTTTTCTCCCTTTTTTTTCCCTTTTGGCCTTATATGTCAGATTTCTTTTTACATTTTGTTGCCTACAATATAACAGTATTTACAATTATATAAATACTATATTGTCCTACTAAAATATTAAATTACAAAAATTTCATACTCAGAGACCATGATGGCTAATTACTAGGTTTCTCAAGCCTCCTTCCGTTTCTAAGGCTAGGCGTTCGACAGTAAAAACCGTGAAAACGTTGAGCGATAAATTGAAAACGTATCCATTTCGAAGGTAGAAGGTGCTGAGTGTTATTACACGTTGTGGAAAGCCGTAGGTGACGTGTGAATATTTTGATATACTATAATTTCAAGTTTAACTTTTTATGTTTACATTTTCATGCAAGCCCGTTTAAAGTTTAAAAATCACCCCCTCCCAAAATGCGATTGGAAAGTGTAACTATATTTCCTGTATAGTGAGTTTCGTCCGAATCAATCTTTTCTCCTTTTGTCATACAATCATGATCAGCTGTGCATTGGTAAACACTAAAAACCAAAATGTCTTCCAGTTTTTCACACCTAACCGGCAAATGAACGCGAAAATTAAAAACTGGCTTCGAGATGCATTCAGACCCCTTCCATCCATTTTTGTTAAAAAAGATATCTGCGTGATACAGATTTGGCTGGTCGCACGACACACTGCACACATGAAGACTTCCTTTTATATTATTGAATAAGACAACTTAGATACGCTCTATCTGGATTGGATTGTTCTGATCTATAACATAATTTAAAATTATACTAAGGTCTAATATGCAGGCAATGATAAAACGCAGTTTATCTGTACACAGAATTCTTTACATGTTTTTATTAATATACTGAAAATTGTTTTTACGAACACAAGAACCTAATAAAATGTACAATATAATATTCAGGGTGATTCAGTAAAGCGTAGCGGGCTTCAGATTCTACATGCAAAAATAAGTCGAAAATGTAGTATAACATTTTTCGATTTCTGCTTAGTTTAGCCGTAATCCGCCATTTTGTTTTTTTACAAAAACTCATTGTAACTCTGGAAATAGATGAGATATCGAGTTCAAATTTGGAATAAGCATTTTATATGTTACGATTAACAAGTGTACCAAACACAAAGAATTTAATTTTTGTAATTTTCAAAATGGCGGCCGTTACAAACTATTAACGTGGACTATCTTGAAAACCGTTAACTTTACAAAAAATGTGCAAGAGACAAAATATTTTCCTTTTTTAACGGCAGACAAAAATTTTTTTGTAGTTTCAGTAGGTCAAAGGATAATCGAGTTATCGATAAAAAACTAAAAACATAATTTCTTGGTAATTGTCTACAACAACCAAAATTAGCATAAAACCATCATTTTTTAAACATTTATAAATTTTTTAAGTTATTTTTGTAGCAAGCCATGCAGATTCAGATTCTACATGCAAAAATAAGTCGAAAATGTTGTATACATTTTTTTGATTTCAGCTTAGTTTAGCCGAAATCTGCCATTTTGTATTAATAAAAAATTTTTGGATAATATTTTTTTAAATATTGGAGATATTTTTGTGAAACTTGGTATGGTATACACTTTAAGTCTATAGCTATAAACATTTTCCAAAAATATCTTTCATCAGACTCATCAAATTTCAAAATGGCGGCCATTTAAAATTTTTTAAATTAAATTTCACGAAAACCAGCTGCTAAAACAAAATTTTACTAGATACTAAATTTGAAGCCCTTTTCATTTCAAATCGAATGACACTTTAATTGCAAAAATTGGTTAATAAATACAAAATCTATGATCATTTAAAGTTTTTCAATAAATCTAAGAATCACGTATATTATTTCTCAAGGCCATTTTTTTTGTCGTTACGCCATAACTTCCTTCATACATCATCAAATTACATGAATGAGGCATCATTTTAAAGCTTTCCTTAACCGCTACACCGGAAAATGTACAAAATACAATTAAACGAAAAAATAAAAAAAATAAATAAATAAAGAATCCGAAAGTAACAGTGATGTAAGATCAAGTAAGTTGAAGGGATATTTTCCTGGCGTTGGCAACACTGATGACAATAATAGCCAGCTGGAGAGCTGCCGTTACGCCACTACATTGCTTTTTTTAATTAATTGCAAGCGTGGTTATAAACAGCATTGTGGTACAACTATTTGTTGTTGTTTACCTTCTGCAAGTATACGCACTATACGATACTAAATATACGGTGTGTACTTTAATTAAGTGGGATTTAAGTAAGTTAAAATGCGAATGCTTCGCACGGGTCAGCTAGTTATGCTAATTTCTGTAATAGAAAAAAACAGCTGGTGCACTTTTTTGCTTGTTAACAGCTGGTGCACTCTAATCAGCTGATTCCGAAACGCATTGTTGTTTACTAAATGTTGTCATTAATTTTGTGCGTTAAATGTAAACAAGCTTTTAACTTTATGGTTATTATTTTGTCGTGTAAGAAAACAATTAGAAATGCCAGTGCAATTTTCAAAATGTGGAACTGGCTGATATTTGTCTTGCAAACAATAATCGTGCGTTAGCGCGCCGTTTGTATTCAGATCATTTTTCTAACCGGCGACTCCCTTGTTAAATGATGTTTGCAATTTTTGCAATTAAAGTGTCATTGTTTTAATCTTTCAATTCCGTTTATTATTAGATTGTTTTTTTTTTTACAAATATTTACTGTTTCCATACGTTTAGTGATATTATAATAAAGGTGTAGAATTAATATTATAACATCAAAGCTAAGATGGTAAACACAGTTAAATGTCCATTCACTGTATATACATTCAGTAAACATAAACTCTTGGTTCATCCGTCTAGGCCTAACCTAAAATTATTGTGTATATGTTTAATTTATTTTACCTGTCTTAACGGCAACATACATACAATAATTGTAGGGTAGGCCTAGACTTAAAATTACTATCTATGCCTTACCTAAAATTTCAGCGCTTGGCGATATCTAAACTACGCCGGACGGAACCGATCGTCTATTAATTAAATTGATGAACCAAAACACATGTTTCTTGAATATATTTACATTCATTGCCATAGTAACCAATTTGATAACGCTTTTTGCCTTATTCAAGGAACTTTGTACAAAAAAAGGAAATTGTAGTAGTAGGGTTGCCATACATCTACTTTTTGTACAGACAGTTTGTATTTTTTTGGGTCTTTATCCGTGGAACAACGCCTACAAAAATGAATGTATTGTCAGAATGTCAGTATTAGACCCATCTTTCATTTCCTGTGAAAAAGGTTCTATAATATTTTACTCAATTTTCTAAATCAATATTTTAGAAATATTTTCTAAATAAAACTATTTAAGATAACGGGAGTTACAGCATTGGAAAGATAAATCGCCAAAAGCGCTCGGTACAGCTCGGCCAAAACTTCTGTGCGTGCGGACGGTTCGCTACTAGCGGCCCTAAAAACATAGCCGTGGCGGGGCGCGTAGAACTGAACATAGCGGTAGTTTACATCGGATTATTGAACAAACTAGAAGTTCTATCGAAAATGTTTTCGAATAAATTTTGAAGATCAACAAATTAGCTACAACTTTCTCGCTAGAAGTTTGTTTCAACCTCAAAAATAAAAAATTTCAGCGCTTACTGACTTTTTCATGTCATGCTGTTACAACTTTCTAATCTTTTTCATTATTAAAAATA
>JAGFPH010000157.1:230724-280358 GCA_018207615.1 Philaenus spumarius | reverse complement strand
ACCCCCCCTAAAATTTCGAATTTTTTCAAACCCTTTCTTAGTGAGCACCTATGGCCCTAGAGGAAGCTACATACCAAATTTCGTTCCAATCCGTTCGGTAGTTTTTGAGAAATCGTGATGAGTGAGTCAGTGAGTCAGTGGGTTTTGGCTTTTATATATATAGATTTGAAAACTCTTTATGAAAAAAAACTAACAAAATAAAATTGAGGAGTTTATTTAAAACGAATAAAATGAAAAAAATAGATGTGAAATATTATAAAGTAAAATAATATAAAGAAATATTATTCTTAGATACCCGCTATGAAACAAATATTACCTCATTATTAAAACTTGTACAATTGAAAATAGGCTACATAAAAAATAGGGGTTTTCGTAGCCAGCTTTAATTTAACGATTTTATTTTATTTTATTTGTAGTATTTAGTTAAGAGCAAATTTTATTTCAATATCTGGCGTTCATTATTCGTTCTACTCTAAGCCTACCTTGTTTTTATGTCTGTTTAATAAACTTTTGAATCGAGACTTCTTTAAAACTCTTTATTTCATACTTTACACGATGTTGTTTAAAAATGTTTACGTTTAAATTATGCACAAGATGGCTGCCGACCACTTTGAGTGAAATAATTTACCCGAATTATTAAAATGAATAGTTAAACACTCAAAATCAGATATCATAATAATTTGTTTGGTAGTTTACTTCAAAACATTCTCAGTAGTCGGGCAATAACAACATTACACCATTAGGCCTACATGATGTTGACGTAACCCTGACATTGATTACAAAAACATCTGTGGTAAACGTGTACACTAACAACTTGAATTTGTAACAAAAACGGAATGCACGTTCAAGGTTTATTTTGGTATTAGGTATATAATTAGGTCACAAGAACGGTCCTAACCTCTCACCACGTCTTATATAACAAGTCGTTATGTGGCGTAAGACAACGGTTTAGGCTATTTTACTATTTAGATCATTAAACGCGTAACCTGTTGAGTTACTATTATTTGACTGAACAATAAATTCCACCAACTGTTTAAATTTATTGCACTTTAAATCGTGAAAGAAACAGATTTAAGTGCTATAAAGTTTGTATTTTAACAACAAAGGTTGTAGTGTCTAACATTATTAAAGATGTATCTCCCAAGAATCTGATACACATTTCAAAGTGACTTAACGGATACCATGCATGTGACGTTCAACTGGTTTAGAAAACGCTAACTCACTTAATAATAACTAGGGAACTGAAGACAAGTGGATATGTCAAGATGAAAAAAATCTGTTTAGAAGAGTTATACAAAACTTATGGAAAAATACTTAGTGGAGATACTGAAGCGCCAACTCCAAGTGAATTTAATGTTTTGTTTTTTAAGGAATGTATGTTTCAGTGTAGAGGGAAAATATTTTCATATATATATATATATATATTTATACAAAAGAATTGTTGCAAGTTGCTTTCAGGTAAATACACCATCGGCTGAACTTTATGAATTATTTCATACAATTTTATGAGGACTATATTGCCCATTGTGTTTTACTGATATCATCAATAATTTTATTTTCCACTGTAAAGAATAAAATTTATTCAGAGATAAAAATGACAATATATAAAACAGCACAAATGTTTAAGAAAAAATAACCAGCTTATAAAAACAAAATCTTTGCTTTGTTACAAATGTAAACGATTTATACAATTTTAGAATGGATACTATTTGTTTATGTTAAGTTAATCATTTGGAAATCAAATAATAGTCTTGTATTGTCTAACGTTGTGGATGTATAATTTGAAGCACAAGTTTACAAAATTTATTTCATTCTTTGGTTTTATAACGGTTATTACATTATACAATTTTGTCAGGATATGTTTGTTATTTACGATAAGTATAATTATTAATTTAATTTGAATTAAAATTACGGTGTAGCTGACTGGATAATTACACCTATATTGGAGCCTTTACAAACTCTCTTGCTCTCTTCTTGAGAAATTTGTTACTTTATTCAGGATATTATATACTAGGCGCCCCTGTTCGCTTCTCTCACAACCCTGGCGGAGACCCATGTCGAAGTCAATGAAAACAGATTATTGTATATTCTGATATTTTCACGGAAATGAAGATTGAATGGTGACCTAGACTCGACCATCCCCAATAATTCGAATTATGGCATTTCACCATATTAAATAATCAACATTACCAACTAAAAGAACCAATATAATGTGTATCACCAGAATGATGTTTGACTTATTTCAGCCTATATAAGGTTTCGTATTTGTATCTTAAATAGTTTTTTCATTACGTTGACTTTATGTCAGCCAGTCAGTTATTCAGTCAGGACCCCTACGAATACCTTAGTACTTACCTGATTTAATAAATTGATTTAATTCAGTTAATTACGTTTATTTATTTACGTTGGTTTATAAATAACAGTTTATAACGATTTACGTTGATTTAATTTGATTGATTTGCGTGATAGATTACACTTGCATTTAGAATGTAAACAATCTAACTAACAGCTGTCTTGTTAGTTAAATAGATTGTTAATATATATAACTCCTTCCATTAAGAACTTTCATATGAAAGTTTTATAAACCTTTTTTTTAACGAAAACTGTAATTTTAAGATATTTGTCTATTTGACGTCAATAGTGGGAAACATGAGCTTAAAATGATGTTTGAATCATTCATTTTGATGAAGAATTAAGGGAGATACGACGTTGCTACAAACGGACACATTTGAGAATTAATATATTATGATAGGTACGTTACTTACATATTTACCTTTTTATTTATTTATTTACATTATTTACATTTGGAAGTAAATTACTGCATACAGTAAAAATGATGCTATTCAACTTAATATTAACTCGTCACTTTTTATGCAAATAACATTAAAATTAAAATTAGATAAAAACATTGGCAGATATCACTATTAATATACAATCACCTTGAACTAATACATTGCAACAAATAAATCTAATTCAAAACCTAGTTACAAGTAATGACGCGATATTTTTATAGTGGTAAAAAACTTGTACAACATGCTAAAGAAATTTATAGAACATTGATTTCAGTGTACAGTCTTAAATAACACTTTTCTGTAATTACTATAGTTTTGTAATAGCCATTCTAAACCATTGCCAACAGGCTAATTTGATTTTTTTCGATTTATTGGCGATTACAAAACATCTTAAATACCTAAGGTAAAAAGTAGTAAGTTTGTGAAGTGTTGAAATGGAGGATTTGTACAGAGTTAATTTGTAAAGTTTATATTTTTTTAAATAGACTTCAGAAAGGTAGTCAATATAGGTATATCAGGTTAAGAAAGAAGGTTTTCTAAACAAATGAATGTAATTGGTAAGAATTAACTTGAATGAATCTATGTTGTAATAAGCGCACAGAGATGCTCGTAAATTTATTTTACCTCCAGATACTACGTTAGTTCTTGTATGCCTCATTAATAGAGCAGAAAGAACAACTTATTCGCCAGCTAAATCATAAATATTAGTGAAACAACAATGCATCAATGAACTTCCGTGTCTGTGTAAATAACCTCAATTGTTTTGGTAAATATGATTGTCCATGTTTTAATAAAGTTTGTTCTATAGTAAAATGGAAATTATTTACTAAAACTATAGCTGGAGGGAAAATGTTGTGTGTCTTACGGGAAGAAAGTATCTTACTTGAACCTAAAAACACATTTCCTCTCGGGGCGACAAAGTGATACTTAAACACAAATACCTACATCAGTTTTTATTAGATTTAAGTAATTATTGTAGCAATTTTAAGTAAAGAAATTTTAAAGACTATACCATTCATCCCTTATTTATATATTATGTCCTTATCAAAATTATATTTTTTACAATTTTGCATGATAATGAATTTCCCAAGAAATTGTAATAATATTCACATCAACTATAATCATCTACAGAAATATATAAATCACTTATTTCACCTCGCCAATAAAGAAAGTATATATATTCATATTAATCAACTGTATAGATATTAAACTAATATTTTACATAAAACTTAAATAAATAAATGAAAAATTAATTAGATGAAGAAAATATATAAAAAGAAGAAGTAAAAGTAGGATGTAGTACAACAATGCTTGGAGGAAATTAATTAGATTCAGACTTTAAATTTGGCAGACCTATAGTAAATAAAAATAAAATAGTGCTTTGTTATTATTCAATATAATAATTAAATATAAATCATGATTCTTTATATACACAATTGCAGCAGCGATCGTCTGATGGAACACCAGCAAAATGTAGTTTACTACATATATCGTTCTCTAAATGAATGAATTACAAGAAGGATCAATGATAACAGCCTCTGTAATATAAATTAACACAATCCTTATTCTTCTTAACTACAACTATTTACAAACGTTAGTTAGTTTTAACAAATCAAAGGTACGAAAAGTGACATAGTCCATATATACATCTCTAGTCTATACACATACAAAACAAGCCACTATTACAATTATCACAAACACACCCACTCTTATCCTCACATATATAGCCTACTTATACATACACCCACACAAATATATATAGATATTACAACGGGCAGGGCTCGTGTAGATTTTGGCAAATTCGAGATTTACAAAAACTTTATAAAATTCGATATTTCTATACTAGCATCGGTGCCTGAACGTGTATAGAGCAAAATAAGACAAGTCCAAGCGAGATGGGCGTTATCTGGAAAGACGAGTGTTGGACTTGAACAAGTCGGTGAATGAAAAATAACTTAGCCTTGAAGCAATTATTTTTATGGGAATACTAGGATTTAAGAGATTATGAATTTGGGGATTTCTTGGTGAAATGCATTACGCTAAACGCGTATGTATAACCACGTAGGGCTCAAATTATAATAGTAAATGTAAATAATGCTTGCAAGACTAAAAGTTAAAGTTAATGGAAATTTTAAATTTTGCTCAAAAGACATAAAGAAGGTACTTTTGAAATTTACGGATGTAGACAAAAAACAAGTATCATAAGGTAAATTGGTGAAGTTTGCATACTAAAGAAATTGTTAGAAGTAACAAAGTTCACTAGTCTCTAAAGTAGAAAAAAAGTAAAGTTTGGTAAAATTAAAATAATACAAATTTTAAAGTAGGTAAAGTTTTATAAACAAATGAAATAATATGTTTAAAAAATTATATTAAAGTGGAAGGGTGAGAAAATTCACACCTTTTAAAAGCAAACAAAATTAATTAAAAAATTTTTAGTATTGAAATAGTAAAGTCAACTAAATAGTAAATAGAATTGTATTGATGAAAATCAGTATCTGAAATGAATTTCGTGTTAAATTATAAAAAGAAAGTTGCCAAATACGAGAAATTTTACCCGAACCATCCACCAAGCGACGAGAAACTGTGGCTATTGTTAGAAATCAAAGACTGCTATGATGTGTGAAAAAAGAAACTTCGAAATGTGCCAAACAAAAAATTGTTCCCGAAAAACCGCGTCGGAACTTAAAGCGTGCCACGAACGCGAATAAAAAGGCGGACGACCACAGTTCGAGTTCGTAGTGAAAGGATAACGAGTACGCAACAAGAAGAGGTCACCCAGAGGAAAATTAGACCACTTAGTGAAAAGTTACGGGAAAAAGAAAAATTAACAAAAGGAAATTAAGTACAGAGTGATAGCACAAGTCAGAGATCCCCGCCCAGTCAAAACTGGCGGGGATACAGGTTGGCCAATTTTAAGAAAAAAAAGAGTTGAATAAAACAATAGGTTTTTAAGATTAAAAAGGAAAGTTAAAAGATTATTATTAAGGCCACCACAAATTAATAAACCACCACAAATCTTCAGAGGGCAAAATTCGCAAGAAAGAGGTGAAGCAAGAGTTAAATTAAATCTGTTGTAAAAAACGAGGAGGCCTACACCTGGAGCAGTACCAAAAAGGGTATATAAGGCGGATACTCGACGTCGGTGGATAATCCTTGGAAAAACTTCTTAATATTGGAAATTATTATTACTAGTCACGAACAACTTATTCTTACCATTCTTATTATTATACTAAGTTATTAAGGTTTAATGCTTATCGCTTGTTAATTTATTTCATAAGTGACGCTTCAGGCTTCAGGCTTTATTTGAGTTAAATGTGACTACGTAAAAATACAACGTTAACTCAGATTGGTCATGCTATGTCAAAGAACAGAAACTGGCTAATAACAAGATTCACATAAACGAAAATAGTCTGCATTTTGGGAAAATCGATTTCTGAAAGTTAAACGTCTTCAAGCTACAAGAACTTGGAAATCAATCGCTACAAGCCAAATGAGGTAGCAAAACAATTTCATATTGGGATTTCTGGATACTACAAGGCGAGTCAAACTGAAATGAGCTTAGAAAACTGAAGGGATATCGAACCAGCGATCCAGGGAATTTAAGTTTACAAGAATTCATCTATAAACCAACTATATTTCATCTGTAATTTAATGTCACAACAACAGGGTATCAGCACGCTGGCTGAAGAAATAATCGGTGGTGTCAACCAGGGCTATATGGGTGTCAACAGCAACCGACTTCGGCAACGAGACCTCCAGCTGCTAGAACTTCAAGCTGCTACTAGCCAACCTAAACACCCGGAGTCTTCAAAACCGTCTCATTGGTCAAGGATAGCGGAAAAAAGTATGTGAAAACGAATGTACGTTGTTCCCCTTATATAGTTATGCATGATTAAATTCATATAAATTTATTACGAACAGGTTTGAGTAGAATTAGATTTTGATTATTGGTATTGTTTAAAAAAATTAATGAAACAAAGTATAAGTAAATTATTAAATTGGAAAATAATAAAAAAGATGAAATAGAAAACTTGAGTAAAATTAAGATAAATTGACTTAAGGTATAAAAAGTTAATACAAAATATTGATTGAGACGTTCAATCTAACAGACTTGCTAAGTCAATTAAATTGAAATGGAAGATGAATTATCTTCAATAACAGGTGATAACTTACCTGTTGTTTACATATCCATTCATAATATTGTTCATCAATTTTAATACTATTACCATAGTGTCTAGTTGTAGTAATATCCAAAGCACAAACAATACAAGTTATAAGGTCAGTTCCAGTGCACTCACGGCTCAGAGGTTCACTATCTTTAGTAAAATAATTAATTCTGAGCTGAGCATACTTTGTAGTAAATTCAAATTAAATAGCTGGAAGTGTTTAATTGATGGGGGTTTAGTCAGAATATTTGTAAAGCTAAATATTCGGAAACCACATGCATCACCTATTAGGCCAGACAAAAGAGATAGCATGAGTCTTGCAATAGGTGATAGTAACTTATTTAGCAACGATTTTTTAAAATTAATGTTACCAGAAAGTTGGGCACGTACCGTTGTAGAATTGGCTCCCGAACAGAGGACCATTACACACGGATCAATGTAATATACAAATATATATACAATACATACTATGGATAATTTTGTGTAACTTCTTCTTTTTTTGTATTTTGTAGACTGTAATTATAATTAAAGTAGTAGTAAATTTCTCAATAATTAAACTCCTTTATCCAATCCCATCTACACTTTCAAGCGACTTAAATATTTTCCAACACTTCACCAATCCCACCCATTTAAATAACCTTCAAATTCATTTCTGACTAATTCCTTTTTTTTAAACCAATGTAATCTGATATTGGCTAAAATCGGAGATCTTGCAACAAATTGAAAAACGTTTCCATTTTCTTGCAAATTACAAAGAGAACATAGATACGTTTGATTCATGCAGGGCTGAAATCAATCTCTGCTGCTCTAGTTTTTACAGCCAGCGAATGGAATTTATACAGATATTATCGCCCATATTATATATATATTTGTCACGAAGTTCAAGGTTTAATGATCCATATTGTTGGTGATAGTGCTACCTTCTCGCTGCTAAAACAAACGTTTCCCTTAAACATCTCTTATAACCTACTCCAAAATAAAAAAACAACAGATTAATATCCAACCCCTTCCCCTGTCACTGTGTTTCTCATAATATCAATGTTGTACTTGTGGCCTAGTGATTTCATATTTTAAACAATAAACAATTCTTATCGATGTCGTCATCGTACATTAAAACTTTAACTGTAACACTACCAAAACTACAGCCCCCTTGTACAAACTATGAAAAGTCGTTAATAAACAACAAAAATAGTAGTGGACTTAATATACAGCCTTGTCTCAGACCCGCCGGTTTTGCACCATACTGACGTTGTTGTACCACTGTATACATTTTTTAACTCAAAATAACGCGTTTCTGTCAATAGTGTAGAACGCTGAAGAAAAATCAACGAATAATCAGTATAATTAAAATTTTTAACGACTGATGCAAATTACAGTAATCATATTTTTGTCAGACTGAATAAATTATCAACCGTAGAATATCCCTCTCGGATCCCTGCTTGAAACTCATTCATAATCTGACGTTCATCTATATACTGACTTCCTATTATGCAGTAAGCCAGTAAACTTGTATATATTTTTGCAATACTAACCTCGGTAATGCTGAGCATTGTTGAAATTTCCATTTTTATGAAGAAGAAAAAAATAAACTACCTTTTTAGCGAATTTCCATAGGAAAAATGAGCTATTGCAGTGGCCCTTATGGTAAGACCCAAGGTCGGGAATAGCAAATGAGCATCGATCATGGTCCCCAGAACACGTTTTAGGGTGTCTTTAAAAATAATATATATATATATGTATATATTTATGTATATATGTGTGCGCACTCTAACGGACGCATTTTACGTCTGATTTGGACCAAATTTGGTACACACATTGGGTTTCTAAGTCGTTTGAACTGGTAAGTTAGCCAAATAAATTGACCGGAAGAAGACCACATTTTTGACCGGAAGTAACTTTATGTATATATGTGTGCGCACTCTAACGGGCGCATTTTACGTCCGATTTGGTCCAAATTTGGTACACACGTTGGTTGTCTAAATCACTTGGACGAGTTCATAAGCCAAAAAAATTTACCTTAAGTAGACCACATTTTTGGCCGAAAGTATCATGTATATAATTGTGCCTACTCTAACGAACGCATTTTATGTCTGATTTGGTCCAAATTTAGTACACAGGTTGGTTTTCTAAGTCGTTTGGACGAGTTTGTTAGCCAACAAAATTGACCTTAAGTAGACCACATTTTGGACCGGAAGTATCATATATATAATTGTGCGCACTCTAACGAACGCATTTTATGTCCGATTTGGTCCAAATTTAGTAGCCTACACATGTTGGTTTTCTAAGTCGTTTGGACGAGTTCGTTAGCCAAAAAAATTGACCGGAAGTATACCGAATTTTTGACCGGAAGTAACAATATTTTGAGATTTTTCGTACTAGAATTAAATTTTGTTGAAGTTTTCTTTACAAGAATAGACATTCGAAATAGTTCTGCACATTTGGTTTTTTACGCGACCTTATAGCCCATCTGGTTCCCCCAAAAACAATCAAAACGTAAAATACCTTAAAAGTACCAGAATTAAATCCACGACTTTTGCCGTGGTCGATGGCAATATATTTGGTACATGCTGGCAGCACCTTCGTGAGTAGATCAATTTCCCAAATAGTTGGTTGAAACCCAAAAACATATATAAATTTAATTTTGGAAATTCGCTCAACTCACGTCAGCGGTTCAGCTGCGTGGTCGAATTATTTGAAAATATCAGGAACTTTTCCTGTTATAAATTTCGCTATATGGATACACAATTTAACATAAATGACTGAGAACATTTTTGAAAAACTCGTAGGGGATCCCATTGTAACCAAAGCTTTCCCATGTTTTGCCTTAACTAAAACAGCTTGTAATCTTGTATGGTAAATTCCCCATCCAAAAAATCATATAAGTACAAAAGGCCCTGCAAAACTAATTGTACTTGATAAGATAAGTACTTGGCAGACTTATAAAGATTAAAAAAACTTAGGTTTTATTTATTGTATGGTCGGTGTATTGCCAAAGTGAACTAAGCGCCAAATGTTAACAATGCAGACTATTAATATCCGGTGGTTGCAATTTTGAATATCTACAACCAGCACTAACGAACTAAGTGATACCGGTAAAAACAGCTGAGCAAAAGGGAAATTTCGTTTTGGTTGGATGTTGATGTGGCAGTAGTGGAGCCAGCCATATGGAACTAAACAACACTAGAGATGGCTAACCTCTATTTAAGTGATGCTGAGTTAGACGATGTATTAGAGGATTTAGAGGATTTTTCCTACTCAGGAAGTGATGAATACTTCCCTTCATCATCATCTGGTAAGTTGAATACTTAATCATAACTTTAAAATAAGTATTTAGCTTTTTTTTTATTTTGTCCACACGGCTGTGTTTTTTGAGGTTATAGCACCATCTAAAGTGAACTAAGTGACATGCTTGTTAATTTTCTTATTGTCTAGGAATGTATTAGCCGTTATTGAAATACTTTTGTTAATTCTCTTTAATAAACTATATTCAATTGTTTTTTGTTCAACCCGCATCCTGATTTGCTATATTTTAGGGAATACAGACATGTGGACTTTAGTTCCCTTTGGTTGGACGCTGAGTCGTACTTAGTTCACTGTGGCTGAACCAGTATTGGTCTTTAGTTCAGTTTGGTCGGACACTGATATATAAATATTTATATCAGTATGGCAGAACAGGTATACAAATAATGTTGACTTAATCATCTGCAATTCTTCAGTATACGTGAAATGCTAGTCTGAACATAACCTAGCATAACTGCCCGCCACAGCAGCTAGATTTTTTTAATAGCACCAGCAAGTACACTCTTGAGTAGTAGATCGGTATTGGTTACGCAACTAAGTAATACAAATTATTTTATAACATTTAAAAAAATTCTTTACATATTCTTTCATTATAATAATATATTAACTTTAGGCCTACATAAGTTTTGTGTTTTTTCAGATTCAGAAGATGAAAGTGGTCCTAATAGCAAGAAGAGGAAACAAATTAGGAGTACAAAGAAGAGAAGGGAGCTTGAAGAAAACAATACTGTTGACGGTATAGCAACTGCTTCCACTTATCCATTGCAAGTGATAAACAAAGAACTCCAGCCTAATGTCCAGCCTAATGATGGAGCAGTCGCTTCCACCAGCTCGGTGCTAGCTGGACCCATCGCAGAAAACTTGGAACCGTCAGAACAGACTGACAAAGAAGGCATGTATGATGAAGTTATTGGGCCACGAGAGAAACCCAGAAAAAATCGCTATGCTAACCCTAGAGTCTGGAAAAAAAATGTAAGGAAACATAGTCGCAACTCAGGTGAGTCCTACATTAGCATTAGTGGAAAAATAGTTCCCCAAAAAGCCTGCGAGGAGTATGACTGTAACTGTAGATTAAAATGTGCTAAAAAAATCTCATATGCTGAAAGAAGTAAAAACTTTGACAAGTTTTATAGCAATGCTTCATGGGAGACCCAGACGGTGTTTCTTGCAAGTTCTGTGAAAGTTGTGGAAATAAAACGAAAAAGAAAAAAGGAAGACAGTAGAAGGTCCGAAACTCGTGAATATTACCTGAAGTCAGCGTCTACTGATGTTCTTGTGTGCAAAGCAATGTTTATGAAAACACTGGATGTAAATAGTACAAGAATTCATAGAGCGTTATTAAAAGCTAACAAAGACAATTCTTTTGTTGATAAGCGAGGTAGGAGGAAACCTGTAAATGCAACCTCTGATGAAAAACTGTTAAAAGTACACCAGCACATTAAATCGTTCCCTGCATACAAAAGTAATTACAGGCGATCAGACACTCCCAATACGAAATACCTCCCAAGTAATCTGAATATTACTAAAATATACGAGATGTATAAGAAAAATATTAAAGAAGAACATGGTGAACAAAACAATGATGATGGCGATGCTTGGCAGGCAAATTGTGTGAGCATAAATACTTACAAAAGAGTATTTCGAAGGGATTTTAATCTTAAGTTTAAATCTCCTAAAAAGGATACTTGTAAAAATTGTGATAGATTTAAAATGCTAATAGATGCAGAAGAGTTAAAGCCAAACCCAGAAAATGACACTACCCTTGCTGCATTAAAAGTTGAGCAAGAACATCATCACAGACTGGCAGAAAAATCTGTAACCATTCGAGAAGAAGATGTTTTTAATGTGTTTTTAGTTTTTTGAGAAAGTGTTTTAATATGTTTCGTGACGTGTTTTGTGATTTTTGTTTTGTGTATTAACTTTTAATGTTTTGACGACCTCATGAAGGGAATTATTTATTTCTGTGATCTGAAGATGGGTACATAGGTTACCCGAAACCGCGGTAATCACATAGTGATTTAAGGATTGGATAAGACAAAAAAGCAGGTATTGTACCTATTTAATTTATTGATAAAATTTTCCAATCCGTGGGCTAACATGTTGAAATTGAAACCGGAAGTACGTTTTTCGACAGGAAGTAACGGTTTTTTTGAGATTACTAGAATGAAACTTGTTTAGGGTTTTATCTATAGTCTATACCACCTCATGATGAGGCGGAAACAGTCGACTCACACAATAGACCCAAGCGTAAGGGTTCCGACTATTTACGCCTCAACCTGAGGTGGTATAGACTATAGAATAATAAATGTAGGATATTATTCTGGACATTTTGTTTTTACACGACCTTATAGCTCTCTTGGTTCCCCAAAAATCAATCAAAACATAAAATACCATAAAAGTACCCGGTTCAAATCCACGTGGGGATTTTGCCTTGAGGGCATTTTCTGTTCCGAGTAGGTACGCTGCGAGCAAAGCGAAGCAGTCCATGACCCGAGGCCGGAAAACAAGTTTCTACCGCTGCAAGTGGAACGAGGCCTAGGTGCAAATAAATTCTACCAATATATTTCATACACGGAGGCAGCTATTCAGCGCCTTCGTGAGTAGACCAATTTCACAAATTGTTTGTTGGAACCCTAAAACATATAAATTTCAATTTAGAATTTAGCTAAACTTACGTCAGCGGTTCAGCTGCGTGATCAAATTATTTAAAATGAATGAACTAACATATCTTAGTTGAAGTCAATAGTAGTATACTTTTTTCTCTCTGAAGTAGTGGCTACATGTTTTACTGCCACGGGCAGCATCATCTGGCCAGCTTACACAATTACACCACTGTTCACATGTCATAAATATAATTATATACACATCTCGGCCTGACACAAATACGTGCAGAAACGGCATTCGTTAAATATAAAAAAAAATTTAGTTCACAGTACTTTAACCACATGTTACCTTGCTGGGTTGTACTGGGAGACTGCCACTTCAAACGTTCCTTATCTGAAATGTACTTTGTGCCTTATTCTGACGTTCAAATATGAAATCATACTTGCAGTTGGAGGTGAAATTTAGCTTGTCATTTAAAAAATATTGGATCGATCAATCTTTTTTTTTGTTTATAAATTTCAAATTCCTCCATTACGTCCATTCTGTGTCCTTTCCTTAATCTGTGTGGTATCGTCATATTGTTCTGTGTATTGGTGTAATTGCGACGGTTAGATGTTCGGCATGTGATGAGTGAATTAAAGGTTAAGGCTAAACGATGAGTATTAAAATTGAATCCTAATCTTTTTATCACAAGGTCGTAAAGTTTGTAGAATTTTGTTACATAAATTAGAATATTAACGATAATTATATCCTTTCATTCTAATTGACTCAAATAAGTTAATTACGTAATCCTCAATCTCGGCTGCAACTGCAGGAAACTCGTTCTGCTTTCAGGCATGGAAATAATTATAGTTTCTGCGGAAATTCGTTCTTGTGGGTAAATATGGGATACACTTGCTAAACACCTGCTGTCAACGCTCGATAATTATCTCGAATCTCAAAGTTTATTTCATTTTAAACACGCAAATTGTACTTCATGCTTCGAGAAGTAGTACACGGAGTCCATATAAGAACATTTTACATTCAGCTGGAAATGTACATTGTATGCCTAAGTATACTTGGCATGATTCGAAATTAATTGTGAAATTCGTTGCATAACCAAAATCTTAACTATTGGAACCAATAAACCAAACAGCTGATCATTACTCTTGGTATGTTTGTAGTTGCGTAAGCAATATATTAAATTATACTCACATTAACACAGTGAATTCAAAAATTAAGGTTTAGAAATAATGAGTAATAAATTGATTTAAAAAACTCAACTTGTACATTTTAAATACTCTATACGATCATCAGAATCAAGATTTTTAGTGCTTATTCAATAATAACCTGCTCACTTGACAATCAAATGAGTTTTATATTTATTATTGAATCCACTTTAATATTTGGATTAGTAGAAGAACATGCGTAGTCAATGTATTCAGGTTTTCTCCTATTAAATGTTCTAATAGGAACAACAATTATTGACAAGAACAGTGTAAACCTCTATTTTAATCGTAACGGTATTTATCTTCTTTGAAATAGCACGATATACACTCGTTATCGTCTGGAAGGTATTATGTATTTGGAAGGTGTGTGTGTGTGTGTGTGTGTGTGTGTGTGGTGGTGGGGGGGGGGAGCGATTTAAATATACTATATGACAAATTTAAGATTTCATGATTTTATGTTATTGTTTGTTATTGACCGAGCGTAAGCGAGGTCTCTGTTTTAACTCGACCGTTCGGCATTTCGTCTGTGTGTCTGTATGTCTGTGTGTCTGTCGCACGATTACGGCCAAAAGCCTTGACCGATTTTGATGATTTTTTGCATGAATGTTCCTTATTCCTAGGCCGAGCCATGTATATATACGGTTTTTTCCATTTTTCATTTTTAACCCCTTAAATAAAATAAAAATGGCGGCCGGACCGTTTCTCTCAGTGTAAGCTTTTTTCCAAAGCCAGTTTGTGGCTTAACCGTAAGTCGAATTTAAAAACTAATAACATTTTGCTAAAAGCAAATTAAATTTCAAACAAAATTGTATTCTTGATTTTTTTTCCGTATCTCTAACGGTAAGCTCACAAAATGGCCGTAAACTTAGAATTTGTTAAAAATCGTCAAAGTTTTTTGTATTTCAACCATGTTTTTATACGTTTATTCTAAACCAATTCAAAAGTGTTCCATAGCTTTTTTGTAGATAAAGGTTTAAAGAATTCATATATGCCAGTAAAAAAAATTATTGAAGAAAATTAAGAAAGTTATTAGCTCAAGAAACAATCACGTTCAGTAACGAAAGGAAAATGTTTAACTTTAGGCCTATATAAAAAGTAGTAAAAATTATTGTAATTTTTTCATAAATGTAAAAAAGTTTAGTAATTTAGTTCTAAATAGAATTGAATAAAAATATTTATCAATTTCAAATTTCTTATTTTGAAAACACCAGTTTTTATGTTCCTACTACAAGACTGCTAACAAAACTAGGCCTGTTTTGAATAGTAATTTAGGAATATATCCTTTGCCCAAAAATGACATATTATTATAAGAAAGTGTAGAGGATAAATCAAAGAATTGAACTGTATACTTGTAAATTATTTTATAAAAGTATTTGACTTAGCTTTACTTTAATTACAAAATGAGATGAAACAAATGAAACCCTCGCGGCGATAAAGGACATACAAAAAATGACCGTAGGGACACCGTGGGAAGTGTTGGATCATGGGTTGAGATCACTATCACGACGCTTTAACATCGTTTGTTTTCATTATTTCTAATATTGGAATATGATATGGAACTGTAAATACATTGTTAAGTTTTTAAGTTTTAGTTATTTAAGAATGTAAATATTTAATTCTATGTTTTGCCTCAATACCGCGATATTTTTAGCTACCTTAAGCATTTTTAACCTAAATAAAACACAATGCCCCCTAAAAGAAAATCTTTAGCAGTTAAAGCTCAAGAAAAGAAAAAAACGAGTACTAGAATCCCCGGAATCGCGGGAATTGCAAAATAATGTTTCACTGACTAAACCTTCTGTTTACTTATTACTGGCACACTATTTTTAACCTAAGCTCGAAACCACATTTGTTATTTCAACGAGCGAGGTCTACTCTTCACAGAACTACTAGTAAATAAGAGATAATAATTATTCTAATTAATATCATTAAGTTTAGACTTAATCAAAATTGATGTATCTCATTGAAAAACTATAATAATTTACAATTTCCATTGCTTCTCGGCTGAACCGCTGATTTGAGTTTAGCGAATTTCCAAAATTATGTTTATATGTTTTAGGGTTTCAACCAACAATTTGGAAAATTGTTCTACTCACGAAGGCGCTGAATATACGAAATATATATTCCTGCGTGTACGAAATACAGTAAATTAGTAGAATTTGTTTGCACCTAAGACTTTGCTTTGCGAGTTTACACCTCGACCTTGCGGCCTTGGGTTTGAACTGCTTTGCTTCGCTCGCAGAGTACAAACTCGCCCGTCGACCTCGGATCAGAAGATGCCCCACGTGAATTTAAACAGGGTACTTTTAATGGTATTCCACGTTTTGATCGATTGTGAGGGAACCAAGCTAGCTATAAGACAAAATAAAACAAAATAAAAACAAATAATAAATTTTGTATATAAAACAAAATATGCAGATACATTTATGTTTGTAGATAAAATCCTAAGCAAGTTTAATTCTCGTACGAAAAGTCTCAAACAATTTGACTTCCGGTCAAAAAACGTGCTTCCGGTTGTTGAATTTTTTGGCTAACGGACTCGTCCGAGCGACATGGACAATCAACAAGTGTACCAAATTTGGACCAAGTCGGACTTAAAATGCGGCCATTGGAGTGCGAACTCATACATATAAATATACACATTTAAGGACACTCCAAAATGTGTTTTGGGGACCATGATCAGTGCTCATTTACTACTCCCGACCTTAGGTCTCGCCATAAGGGTATCTGCAGTAGCAAATTCAATGGAAATTCAATAATTCACATTAGTGGGTTTTCCACGTTTTTGAAAAGTCGTGTAAATACCGCGACAATAATTAATTGCTGTAGGCCTAATCGATCCAAGACTATGGTTAGGTTAGGTACAATCCTGTTCCTGGACAGAGACCTATTTATTACGATTCGTCACTGATTGGTTTATCCATTTAGAAAAAGTCCAATTACAACTTGGAAATTGTAACCCTTAGGCCAACTTTTGTTTCTTGGGCGAAGAACACAATTTTGGTTACAATCTCACAATGCAACTAATATTACGTCCCTCAAACAATAATTGAAACAAAAATCGAATTTAAAAACCGAAGTTTTGTTCATTTGTTGATATACTCTGAATGTATGTATTCATTTTTATTTCTTGGTTTATTTTTTCTGTGTAAATAATGTTTTTATACTATCGATTAATGAAACATACATTACAGTACAGTTCGTAATCTAGAGTTAGAGCTGCCGGAAATGTTTATAAATAACTACTTGTTTCTGTCACTTGCCTCAAGTAATAGACTATAACCTTAGTACAACTTTATTGAACTACCAAATAAGACTTACACGTGGTTGCTGGATTTACAGGTTTTACAGAAATGTCAAGGTATTTGTACACCTTTGTATGAAATTATTCAAATATCTGGTTTGTTTAGTTTAAAAATCATAGTATTAAAGGGCTATATTGTATACACCCACATTCTTGGCACGATTTTTTGAAGGTTATTCAATAAGGCAATTACTCATAAACTATTCATAAGCCTGTTTCCTTAAACTAGCTGGCTATGCTATTTTAATTGATCATTCGATAGAACAAAGACTTCTAAGCATTTATACAATGTCGACCTTGAATACTACGGAACTATTTTTAGTTTTTCCTCAACAAAATATTTTTGGAGTGACACTGAAATGTGGTACACATATTGCTCAATTCTAGCCCCTAGAGGCGAACTAAGAAAGGATTTTAAAATGTTTGGCTTTTAAGGGTTGAAACAACCCCTAAAACAATAAACATTGTTTGCTATACTTTCCTTAAAGCTAAAAAGATGAAATTTTGTACAACATTTATTTCTTACAAGATACATATAAATAAAATAAACCAGTTTTACATGTTATCACGTTCTGCTAAGGGTAAACATTTAGTAACAACCCCTATAACCATAAATATTAATTTAATACCACTAAGGAACGTGAAATATTTGGTTCACATATTGCTCATAGGCGCTAGAGGCGCACTAAGATATTATTTTAAAATATTTGGCCTTTAAGGGTTGAAACATCCCCTAAAACAATATATGTTGTTTGTTTACTTTCCTTAAAGCTGAAACTTTGTATATATATTTCTTACAAAACACATATGAAAAGTAAATGAGTTTTACATTTTGTTACGTGCTGCTAGGGGTGAAAATGTGTTTAACAACCCCTAAAAACAATAAATATTAATATTCATACTTTCCTTAAAACCAGTTTTACATTTTGTCACGTTATGCTAAGGGGCGAAAATGTGATAACAACCTCAAAAAACAATCAAAATATACATTTTTATAATTTCCTTAAAGCTAGAGAGAAGCTATTTTGTAACTTTATTTCTTACAAGATACACAGAAAAATAAACCAATTTTACATTTAGTCACGTTTAAAACATAGTAAAAACCCCTAAATCTATAAATATTAATTAAATACCTCCTAGGAACGTAAAATTTGGTTCACATATTGCTCATAGGCTCTAGAGTCGCACTAAGATAGTATTTTAAAATATTTAACCTTCAAGGGTTGAAACAATCCCTAAACAATAAATATTGTTTGTTATGCTTTCTTTAAAGCTAGAAAGCTGAAATTGTGTACGTTTATTTCCTACAAGATACATACAAAAAGTAAACAGGTTTTACTTTTCGTTACGTGCTGCTAGGGGTGAAAATTAGATAACAATCCCTAAAATCCACAAATATACATTTTTATACTATCTTTGAAGCTAGGAAGCTGATATTTCGTATATATTTCTTATAAGATACACAACACAGATAAATAAACCAGTTTCATATTTTATCACGTTCTGTAAAGAGGTGGAAATGTAGTAAAACAACCCCTAAAACAATAAATATTTATTGCTAGCTTTCCTTAGCTGAAATGTTGTACATTTATTTCTTGCAATATATGTATAAAAAATAAACCCGTTTTACATTTTACACGTTTTGCTAAGGGGTGAAAATTTAGTAACAACCCCTAAAACTATAGATATTAATTGAATATCGCCTAGTAACGTGACATTTGGTACACATATGCTCATAGGCGCTAGAGGCGTATTAAGATAGAATTTTAAAATATTTGCCCTTTACGGGTTTAAAAACGCCTAAAACAATAAATATTGTTTGCTTACTTTCCTTAAAGCTGAAATTTTGTACATTTATTTCTTACAAAATATATGAAAAGTAAATGAGTTTTAAATTTTGCTACGTGCTGCTAAGGGTGAACTTATGATAACTACCCCTAAAAACAAGAAATTGAAATGTTTATACTTTCCCTAAAGATAGAGAGCTGAAATTTTTTACATATTTCTTACAAGATACACATATAAAAAATAAACCAGTTCTACATTTTGTTATGTGCTGCTAAAATCAATCAATATTAATTGGTATTCTTTCCTTAAAGCTAGAGAGCTGAAATTTGGCACTTATTAATTTTAAGAAAATGTTTTAGACGTAAGCTGGTCAAAACTATCCCGATCTTTGCATTCGTATATTAAAGACGTATCTGGGTGATCTGCAAACATCCAGCTAAGACTGTGATTTACCAGTCTGTAGATTTAGGGGTTGAAAAAGAAGGCGCTCTTCACTCTGAATTTGTTATTGTTTTAATTTATTCAGCACACACACCGTGATGAAGACGATTGACGGGCAGCCAGTGAACAATAAGTCGGCTACCAAACTAATTGAAAATACCTGTAATAATTCACTTTGGTGAAATAATAGATGAACGAAATTGAGAGGAAAATATTACAATTATGTAGTGATGCAAAAAACAAATTCGCTCTAGCAAAGCACGGGTATTCAGACAGTTGTGTTATAAATGTTCAATGATTTCTCGAAAATGGATCAACTGATTTGGATAATTTAAATTGCTTTCTACTAAGATACATTCCGAGGTGGTCTAAAAATCTGAAAAACGATTTTTATAAGATAGTCATCAATGTATGCCGACTTCAAATAGTTTTGCAGTAAATATATAAATTTGTTATTTGAAAATAAAACATGAATAATTTCTTATAGGAATTGTGAGATCAAAGTAATTATATAAATAATTCGTAATAGTGTTATTGTTACCTAATTGTAACCCAATTAAATTATTTTCCCTTTTTAGTGTCTTTGTTGTTATTTTTTGAAGTCAGTTTATTTTTTTCCCCCAAAATCGACCAAAACGTAAAATACCTTAAAAGTACCCGGTTCGAAGCCAAGTGGTGAAAACTCGCGAGGCCACTAGGGGGAAACAAATTCTACTAATATATTGCGTACACACAGACAGCTGTTCAACGCCTTCGTGAGTAGATCTATTTCCCAAATTGTAGGTTGAAACCCTAAAACATAGGCATATAAACTTAATTTTGGAAATTTGCTCAACTCACGTCAGCGGTTCAGCTGCTTGGTCGAATTATTTTTTTTTAATGTTTGTTTATTATCTCAGCTGTCAGGAAACTATGGATTTAAGACCAATAACAGTCGTTTTCGATTGATTTTATTTATCATCCCTTTCGCACCCCACCCGTAGAGAAAATGTACTGGTGGTTTATCCCCAAAATATTTTTTTTCGAGAAGTGAGTCAAATTATGTGTACCAAGTTTGATTGAAAATAGCTTATGCTCTAATAATACCCATAAATACATCATTTTCTATTTATATTAACTTAATTTAAAACAGTTGGTTGTAAAGAATAATTAACTAATTGAATAGCTGCCTGGAAGAATGTTGTAAGGTACAAAATTCTAAATTTGATAAGTTGGTTGCTATGGTAATGAATGTAAATGCATCCAAGACACGTGTGTTGGTTCAGTATTACGCCTTACATAAAATTGTGTTATTAAGCTTTTTATTAGAATAAGCTATTTATCTAAGCTGTTTGAATAAAACAGTAGGAATTTTTCATTGATTTTTGATTCTATTGCTTCTAATTTGCTAACCTAACCTAAAAAGTGTTTCTTATTAAGAATAATTGTTACCTGATTCTAAATTTGCTAAGTTGGCAGTTATGGTAAAGAATGTAAATACATTAAAGAAATGTGTACGTCCAGTATTATAGGTCTAATCTGAAATTGTATTGTTAAGCTTTTGATCCAAATCAGCTTTTTTATGTTTTTCGTATTTTCACAATTTTTACGCTTAGAAATACAAATTTTGTAAAATACTTTTGTAGTGTGTGTCTATGACCGCTAAGAATATACTTTCCAATTTTAGTATTTTTATCTTCAGTAGTTTTTGCTCTAAGTTGATTCTATTTCAGTCTGGCCAGAGCCGTTTGTATAGATAATAGATATTATCGAATTCATTTTCATAATATTTAAAATATGAAAACCGCAATTGAAATAAAAAATGTTCTGGTCATAAACGGCATAAAGGTCATAAGTAGTGTTGCAACAAATTAGTGTAACTAAAATGAATTATGACCAAATTCATATAGTTAAAATATAAAAAAGTGATTCTTAAAATGTAAAGTGTGGAGTTTGATAAGTTAATTATTTAAACTTACTTGTATACAACATAAATATTTTTGCTACTACTTCACTTGCATAAATACAACCACAATATTAGATAATACCAGCTTATGAATATTTGTATATTAATAGAACATATTTCATATAATACCTGTACCTACCAAGCAACTTAAGTCTTATTTAAGATCCAGAATAGTTTGAGGTTAATGAGTTGGTAGGCAGTGTTTGATAGAGTAGACACGTAGGTTATCCAAAAGTAGGCTAAGTAGAGTGTGAGCTGGTTTTGTGACGTTACAGAACATGATGTTCGGACATCATAATTGAAACATTTTGAAAAATATATAAGCCTGTCAGTAAATTGTTATGTTTTAGAAGATAATTTGCAAGCTACTTCAAGGATAATTAAATAGACAGAAAATATAATGTTTCACTGTGCATCAGATGAATGAACTTGGTACAGAAGACACCCAGGAGTACAGGATGCATATGAGGATTGAATGAATCATACATAATTCAAAATTATTAAGAACTTGTACGTCCACAGTTTCTTTAAACATTTCAGTATTCTGGACCCATAAAAACGAATGCCTCCGACACCAATGTAGAACAGGTATTCCTGTGCGTTTCAGAGTATGCAATATTATAACCAGTATAAAGTATAGACAGTAAAATTATCTTGCGCTTTCTATATTTTATACATTTTTCAAAAACTATTTAATCACATTCCTGGTCAAATGAACTGTCCTAAGATTTCTTCTCCGTGAACTACTGTTTTAGTGGCGTTTACTAAACATTTTTAAATTATGAAAAATTAGAATAATTTTTTGTCTGGTCTATATTTTACCTAAATAATATATTGACTTTTTTCAAGAATACTGTTAATAAATTTGAATCTTCTTATTGCAGGCTATTAACAAAATATTACATTTCAACCTTTATTACATTAGCTTCAATAACAAGCAACGTTCAGAATGGTGTGCTTGCTTTATCGAGAATTAGGTTAAATGTGTTGAAACGAAAGTTTTCAGACACTGACGTAAAATGTCTCATTATTAACAAGTTTCTATTAGATCATTTCTAAAAAAATCTTGTAAGATCTGATTTGAAATTTTGTACAGATAACTCTAATGACAATGAGTAAAACTAAACATGGTGGTGAAAATAGGTTGGATGAGTGTTGAACTGAAGGTGTTGAGTAGGCGAGGCTATTTGAGTGAATAGATGCCAGACAGACGAAGTGTCTGCACGGTTATAACGCTTTGTGTGTTTTTTTATTTTAGTTTATAGACTAAATGTATTAATAGTTTAAATAATACTTCACTTCTCCATATTACAAAATGTGTAAGATAAAATAATTCCGCTGATGTAAGTTGAGCGAATTTCTAAAATTAAGTTCATATGTTTTAGGGTTTCAACCAACTACTTGGGAAATTGATCTACTCACGAAGGCGCTGAATAGCCTAGGTGTGCGAAATTCATTAGTAGAGAATTTGTTTTCCCCTAAGCCTCCA
Organism: Philaenus spumarius; assembly: GCA_018207615.1. NCBI lineage: Eukaryota > Metazoa > Arthropoda > Insecta > Hemiptera > Aphrophoridae > Philaenus > Philaenus spumarius. The sequence goes on along the minus strand of JAGFPH010000157.1, from coordinate 257,321 downwards.
GTTTGAATTCACGCGCTCCTTTGTTGCACTCACAGCGGAAAACTCGTCCTTGAGGCCTCGGGGACTGCTTCGCTTCACTTTCAGCGTACAAATTTGAGCGTCGGCTTCGGATTAGAAGATGCACCCACGGTAAAATCCCTTACGTTTATTTGAACCGCATACTTTTATGGTATTTTACGTTCGGAGGATTTTGAGAAAACCTAGCGGTCGTGTAAAAACCTAAAATGTGCAGACTAATATCCTAAATTTATTTTAGTAGATAAAACTTTCAAAAATTTTCATTCTCGTACGAAAAGTGTCAAACAATTTTTATTTCCGGACAAAAAACGTGCTTTCTGTTGTTGGATTTTTGTCTAACGAACTCGTCCGAGCGACTTGAACAAACATCGTGTTTACCAAATCGGACTTAAAATGCTGCCGTTAGAGTGCGAATAGATACATATATTATACAAATTTTACCGACGCCATAAAACGTGTTCTGGGGACCATGATTGGTGCTCATTTACTACTCCCGACTTTGAGTCTCACCATAAGGGTCGTGGCAATAACTCATCTTTCCTATGGAAATTCGCTAAAAAATCGGAATAGGATCTTTACTATGGATTTTAGTAATTATAAAAATCTTCTTTTTCAGTGTTGTTCGAACTTTAAATTTCATAGCTGTTATTTTATAAATGTATATTATGTAGGTACAGTATTCGTATGTGTATAAAATATCTTGAATTTCCTTTATATCAGTCTTAAAATGTGTAATGTTGAAACAGAGAAAATGTTAACCTCGTTATTTATAGATTTAATGAACTAAATTCACTTTCTTTATTGTTGGTATTAATTGCTCCTTGTAGTATTTAATTAATTGAATATTTCCTCAAAAACCGCTACTATCTTCTATCAAGCTATTGCCGTAAGTTTTAATAACAATTTGTCCATCGGATATTTTTAGAGTGTTTGTAGCAACAGAGAGAAGTGTCCATATACAAAGTGTTCCTAAAACCTGTAGCGGGCTATATAGGATAGTATTGTATTCATTGAATTAAATAAAAAGTATTTAGTAAAATATTTTCGAATTCGGCTTAGTTTACAAAAACGCACTGTTACTCCAGAAATAGATGAGATTTCGAATTTAAATTTGGAATAAGTATATTGCATGTTAAGATTTACAAGCGTACCAAACACAAAGAATTTATTTTTGTAATTTTCAAAATGGCGGCCGTTACAAATTTTTAAGGTGAAATATTTTAAAACCCGTTAACTTTACAAAAAATGTACAGAAGACAAAATATTTTTATTTTTTAACGACAGACAAAATGATTTTTTTTAGCGTTTCTGTAGGTCAAAGGATAACCGATATCGACAAAAAACTGAAAACATAATTTCTTGGTAATTGTCTACAACAACCAAAATTAGCATAAAACCTTCGTTTAAAAAAAATGTTAATAGTTTTAATAAATAAGATGAAATCCATTGATCTGAAGTGCATTAAAAATTCGAATATGGCTCTTAACCATTTCAAAATGGCTAGTGATAATACGCTTCAATAATGCTAAAAAACGTATGAAATGCTAAAATTTTATCAAAATAGGAACAAAAGTAACTGCACCAACTGCAGTTTTGTATTTTCAGTAGCAATTTTCTATTTATTGGAATCAGTTGGCAAATATAGTAGTTACGATTTCTTAGAATTTTTCGATTGTTATTAATCATAATAAAAAACAATAGAACAGGGGTAGAAACCTTTGACATTAAATTAAATGTTCGATGTGACCTCTATTGGCGACAAAGCAATGCTCTAATCGTCGGCCCATAGACTGCAGTACTCGCTCTACTAACACTCCAGGCATAGCTCTAATCTTGCAACAGTTGCAACCCATCTTCAATCCGCTCTTTCAGCTGTGCAGTTGTCTACCGACCTTGAATACACAAAGGATTTCAAATGGCCCCTTAAATCTGGTAATCTTTCATTCCAAGCTATTACCACCACGACCTATCCACTGATTTATGTGTCGGTAACTTCGTACATTCAAACTGAAGTGAGGGGGTCCGCCATCGTGCATAAACCATTTTTGCGTTGTCTGGTAACTAGGGGCACATTGCCATGTAATTGTTTATGTCGTGTTGAAGAAAGTGTAAATAGGAATAGTTAGGCCTAGTGGGCCTACTTTATTTGTCAACCCCAGTAAATAGAAAATTGCTGCTGAAAATACAAAACTGCAGTTGGTGCAGTTACTTTTGTTGATATTTTGATAAAATTTTAGCATTATTGAAGCGTATTATCAGTCGCCATTTTGAAAAAGAGCAACAATTGAATTTTTAATGCATTTCAGCGCTATGGATTTCATCTTATTTATTAAAACTATTAACTTAAAAAAAAACATGGTTTTGTGCTAATTTTGGTTGTTGTAGAAAATTACTAAGAAATTACGTTTTTAGTTTTTTGTCGATAACTCGGTTATCCTTTGACCTACAGAAACGATAAAAAAACTATTTTGTCTGTCCTTAAAAAATAAAAATATTTTGTCTCTTTGTACATTTTTTGTAAGTTAACGGTTTTCAAGATATTCTACCTTAAAAGTTTGTAACGGCTGCCATTTAAAAAATTTAAAAATCAATCTTTGTGTTTGGTACACTTGTAAATCTTGACATGCAAAATTCTTATTCCAAATTTGAACTCGATATTTCATCCATTTCTGGAGTTATAGTGAGTTTTTGTAAAAAAAAAACAAAATGGCGGATTGCGACTAAACTAAGCCGAGTTCGAAAAAATTTTACTGAACATTTTTTATTTATTTCAATGAATGCAGTATACTGTATAGCCCGCTACGGTTTTTAGGGACACCCTATATATTTCTTAAAATTAATAAACACATTTGTTTTCATAGCTACCGCAAAAATAACTTTCACTTCAATTGCAATCAATGTATTCCTTCCTGTCTGTAAGTAATCACTAGGATGCGTAGAATATGTTCTTGAGCTGCTTTAACGATGTTATGCAAGTTTTAATTTGAAGTCTGGAGCTGTTATATAAGTTGGCTGGGCTTGAATTGCGCAACAGCACGATCGGGGCACACATTTTCAGGATTAGTGGCAGCTATACTTAGTTGTTTTCGACATATATGATTATTGTGGGTTATTTGGCAGTCACTCAACAGCCTATATTTTCTTGTAAGAAACTTTAAATGGTACATTTATTTTATACACAAATAATGCATTACATTTCTAAGAGTTTTGGTTTCGAATTCACTGTGTTGTATAACACTGTCTTTATATTTATTTTCCACAAGGATATCGGGAAACTGGAAATTGAGTTGAATGGTTTAGAAAAGTTACTCTCTGATGTAACAATGAATATAAGAGAACTAGCTAAGATGATAAAAGAAAATGTTAACACCAAAAGAGAAATTTAGTCTAAGGTTAGGTTAGGTTAGGTTAGGTTAGGTTAGGTTAGGTTAGGTTGGTTTGGTTTTAGAAGACTGCAGTCACTGACAGGACACAGGGACCAAAATAATTCCCTTTTTCCCCAGCCCCGTAGCGACTACATAGCCGGGCGCTCGGGGCAATTTCAGCACTTCTAATCTTGCGAGGCGACCCTTCTTGATCCTCTTTAATAAGAGGGGCAGTTTCATCAATTCAAACGTACCTAAAATATCGGGGCAGTTTACGTGTCCCACTTTTTATAAAATGTCCTTATAAGCAGAAATTTTATACAGAAATACTTTATTTCCGAAATCTAATAAAGGAAGCCATTCAAAACAAAAACATAAGCAACATTATGGATTGAGCACATTATTTGCTAATTAAAAATAAATTGATTGCTTGCAGTGTCCCTAATATGTGTACAGCTTTTCTAATGTTTTTAACTTTACCTGTAACTGCGGTCACAAGTGAAATGTCTTTTTCAAAACTTACATTAATTAAAACTATGTAAGAAACTAGATGTCTCTTGAGCACTGTCAATGTAACTATTTTTTTTGCGAGTGTGTTTGTTTATTTCTATTCCTTATATGATAATATTGTATGTATGTATTGTAGTTGTATGATTTTTAAAATAAGACAATTATGCAACCGTTTTATCTACAGTCAAATTGTATATTTTACGAAAATCTTGTTTTTATCGGAAAAGATTTTTGCCTTCTTTATAATTAATTAGGTCCCTTAACGTCCTCACTTTGTGCTTATAAGATTAATAGGTTTAATTACGAACCTACGTCAGATATTTATTTTCTAGTTAATTTTTAAAACGGACTTTCTTCTTTTTACTATCCATTAATTAATATTAAAAGTTAAAATTTATTTACTGTCAAATTATAGTGAATTGAAAATATTTGATATTTTACTAACAAAAAATGAAACCATTATTCTATGTAGACCTACTACGGTGATTTCATATTCTCGCACTATCTTGTCAGGGCACATGGCCAACAAAAAGCATGCCTTGCAACTTTCTCTTGCACTCGTTTATCTATGTTAGTGATTTAAACTATAATGTTGCACAAGGTCACTCTCCTTGATATAGTTGGCAACATTTTAAACTTCAATGCATAACTTACTGTCGTAGTTGTTGCGGTCCGTAAAAAACAAAAGTAGTTATGGCGGTTCGAAGTTTGTTCATGAACAAATCCCTGCGAAGTACACAAGTTTATTTTGAAAACTATTAAGCCCCGCGAAAAATCACAGGCAGATCAATTAGATACACATCAGAAATACATAATTTATAAAAATACTATCTAAAAACAATTAACTTTATCTAGGTCTACCTAAGAACTATGCTGACGGGGATTTTTAACTCTCTAAATTTATACAGTTATAAGGATTATAAAACTGTAGGTCTATTTGTTAAAAAAACAATATTTATATACGTTATTATGTATATAAAGAAAGATACAAATATTATCTTTTAATTCCTTTCGTATTTCATATTGATAGATCAAATGATTTAGAAGTTATTAATATTATAGTGATGAAATTAATAATCGAATATGTGTATATGTTACACGAAGATGTACTAATGTTTCCAAAGTTAAACGAGTAGGTATTTAACTTTTTTTTAAATTTGTGTAAACGAATATATTGAAGATAAAAGGTTGTATTTATATACAGTTTATAACTTCAAAGCAAATATTATATCGTATTATAGCATACATTAGTAGTACATCTCATATTTAAAAAAATAACTTCACAAGAAATTATAACGATTGACGTTGTAAACATAACCCCAAAGTATAATCTACACTGGGTTTGTTTATGTATTACAGATGATGGGTGAAATCAGCAGTTAGTTGTACACTCGCTTTTATAGTTAATTCGATAAAAGATTTTTGTATACTGTTTCGTTTGGTATTGCACACTATTAATTGAAAACTAAGATAGAAATGCTTTATGTCTTTCTGGTCGAAATTTAATTCCGGCTCATGTAGATTGTTAAGGGTAAACGATTACTTAATTGAAGGTAAATTAGCTGCTTATTGTTTCTGTCACAAAAGTTACCTTACAGGTTTAATCCTATTTTGCCTATCTATGGACTAATACTAGTTATTTAAATAAAGTCTTAAGTTTATAAAATTTAAGTCTTTAAGTTTCTTAAAGACTATCGCTGTTATCGTAATCCTTAATTAAGCTTTGACATCAGGTTGCACAGTTAGTTAATTCCTTCGATGGAATTAGGCTTAGGTCATAATAATAAAACATAACACAAATACGGACAAACGGAAAACACAGTTTTTAATTTCCAGAAATATTATAATAGTTATAACTTAAACTAAAATAGTTATACAGATTATTATAATTATATAAATATGGGTAACTGTTTTTTTTTTTAGTTATTGCCTTATGGACTGGGTATATATCATATAATTATATAAATACCTTTGTTTTACTGTTCGCAGTCCAATATCTTTCTAATTGGTGATGACCGTTTCACCTATTTCATTCAGGCATTGTCAAACCGAATTTTTGTTCTTATTGCATTCTATTTAAATGCGCGTCAACTTTAACCCTAGAGTAGTGTCATGCTTTTTGCAACACCATTGGTGTCATAGGTCTGTGAGACCGATTTAAATGGGTTTTTTTAAAAATAATTCTGTAAATATCACCAAACTTGAAAAAAATTACATATATCGTAAATATGCTTCTTCTCCTACATTTTCAGATAGACTGTATGGCGGAGATACATTGACAATTATGATTTAAAATTCAAACACTTTTACTTTACTATTTTCAAAACTAATGCTACTATTTCATTTTTTTATGTGGAAAAAGAGTAAACTTGGCAAAAAAAAAGTAGTTATGAAGATAAGAGTCAAATATGTAACACAAATAAAAAAATAAAATTGTATATAATTGTTTCGCATGGACACTTTTCAAAAAATCTTAAAATTTGTGTGTGGTGTCTTCGGTGTAGGAGTCCGATTTGTTTAATTTATCATAGATAACATAATCTGAAAATCACAGCATCAGGCAGACTGACAAGAAATAGGAAGGTACTGAATTACTCAGCCCTCCCTCTCTAGCGAACAATGAGTGACACGCTAACAAAAAGTGAATTGGACTCTCAGACCGATGACACTAATGTAGGGTTAAAGTACACACAATATGTTAAAGTGTTGTGTTGTGTATTGTGTGTATTTTAAAGTTGACGCGCATTTAAATAGAATGCAATAAGAACAAAAATTCGGTTTGACAATGCCTGAATGAAATAGGCGAAACGGTCGTCACCGATTACAAAGATATTGGACTGCGAGCAGTAAAACAAAGGTATTTATATAATTATATTATATGTATAATATTATTAATTATATTATTATGTGGTTAAAAGAATAGTCCGACTTCATCCACCTAATTACTTCTTTCTACACCCAGGTACTAGGTTCATTACGGATTTCAGGGTAAACCGTCGTGGGTGATAAAAATAACTGGTGGACAAACGACACCACTGGCTGAAAATTTACAAATTAACGCTATTGAATCCTTAGATTTACTTAACTTTACTTCGTACACATTTTTTTGCACCAGTAAGGGCTAACAAAATAATTTTCTTAGGATTTAGTAGAAAGTTTGTTCCGTTTCCATCAACCAATCTGTAATGATATTCAAGAACATTAAATTGCTTCTTTTGCGGAAAGAATATACTAAAATTGTATACATATTTAAACTTTAGAATTTAAACTTATGTCAACAGTGGGACTTAATACAAAATGGTGGAATCAATCCAGAGCCAGTTACGTAGTTTATCACTCGTTGCATGTATTCAAATACGTAATAAATATTCAACCTATACTTGTATCACTGAAAAATGTGATAAAATAAGTATCATTTTATTGTAATTTTATTAATTTTTAAATTAAATTATTTTATATGATTGAGTTCTTTTTACATATACACGGAGCCACCTTAACAGACTAACAGACTGGAGCGCTCACACAAGGTATCGCGTACTATGTGACGTCCCCATATCGCAGACCGCCGCGCCGCGACGAATGCTGGATCACCTCCTGCCGCAACAGACCGCTTTCTGTATAGCCGAGCCTTTATTGATACAACGCTGAAAATCTGCTGAGGTAGTTTAAATGGTAAATAATACTTAAAATCGACAAATAAATTATACTTTTCAAAACAATTTGTGTGCTTAAACTTTCTGTTACATTATTTGTAATTTAAGTATTTTTCCGCACTAAGTGCACAGTTTTGTCACATGTGATTTTACTTACCAGTTCAAATTATATACATTAGTATTTTGACAAACAAAAAAAAACATCCGGCTAAATCTAGCTTATATTAAGTTCCATAAGTCACTAGTTTTTTAGACGGAATTGTTGAGAGTACAGGATGTAATTAGTCTTCTACTAAACTTAAAATTTAGTTTGTTCTTAGTTCTTATTAAACTGGAGTTGTTTGTGGCACTTCTTATATATTAATTTTAAATGGGAAAAGAAGTACAATTCATGAGGTCCACACGATCAACTTCCCAGTATGACATGAATTCATATTATAGGCGATGATAATAATATTGTTGATCCATAAGTATGGGAATACACAATTATAAATGTTTGAAGTGCTTTCATAAAGTATTTTACAGTTTAAAAATATGTAAGCTTACACCAAAACAGAATACTTCTTACCTTTATAATTGTGTAGGGTATATGCTATAATACAGTAGTTGCCAAAGTTATAGATCCAGAATATGAGGATAATAAAATTGTTTGTGTATCGATTAACTCTTGTGTAGTGTAGGCCTACATTATTTCATATTCTAAAATACTTTATGAAAGCGTAGGCTCACTTCAAACATGTGTCATTTGTATGCCGTATAAATACAAAAAAACTTGTACCATGATATTAGTTTATGAATGAAATAACAATCTAACGATCAATTCATTTCGGGTTTTAGCCTACATTATTTCTAACTAATTAATTTTAAAATAATACTAATAATAATAATAAGTTTCAATAATATAACAATTAAAAACAAAATAACAAATGATTAAAAATAATCATAGACTTACATTAATGTGTTTAATTTAAAATAAAATCGCAGAACACATCCATGATTTCAAGCATGGCTGTAGGACACAGAATTTCTCCATAGAGTATAAAGATGTAGACAATACTGTAGCTGCCTATGGCTGTTTTTAAAAGGAAAAATATCAAATATCCTGTAAATGTTTAATGCTCTGTGAAAGCTTATTTATCAGTCTAGCACCATCTTGGGAAGGACATTTGCTGAATAGATTCAGTCTGTGCTGTTTAGCACTATAATTATTAGTTTGCCTGTTACTATAACTGTGTATATTTTTATTTTGGATATGATCACATTTAAATTTAAAGTAGAGTGTCACCTCAAGTATAATATACAGTATAATAAGTCGTGGTACACCTCCATGTATAGTTTAAATGGATTGCTATATCCACGTAAAACCTCTACTATACCTATCATAACTTTTTCTGGAGTTTAAGGGGTGGGGGGGGGCTAGAAATATTTCCCCCCTATTGAAAGGGAGCATAAAGGGGGCAACTTTAATTTTTTAAATGGCAACCCCAATCTTGCAACATATCATTGGATATTCCTTTGAAACCATGAATTTCGTGGTAAGAAATAAAAATCAGCTAACCCACTCGTTCGTTACGCTCACAAATGTTATTTTGTAAGTTATTTTTAAAATTTTATAGCACATTTTTATAATTTATAATTTTTTATAATTTAATAGAAGCACATGCAATATTTGAAAATTAATTTTGCAATTGATCCTTTTTTCATTAATACAGTTTTCCACTTATGAATATTCTTCGGTGGAGGATCCATATTTAGATAAACTATTTCAAATCACCTCACACATTTATTCTAATTTTCAAAAACCACATTTTAAGACACATATTTTTCTTTTTGTTTAATTGAATTCATTGTTTCGAACTTAGTAATCACGCACGGTAAACAAAACTAATAATGTTACAGTTTTGTTTACAACATAAAACAACTGGTTTCTAAAGCTTATGAAACAATAGGTTGAAAATGTCACAGCAAACTATTAAATAACTTTAACACATCTTATTGTTTTATTTGTAGAGTTTTACCTGTTTTCAGTATATCGATTTATTAATACAGACCATTTCAGATTATTTATTTTACTATGCACATGCGTGGATACGAAAAACATATTCTTTTGAGTAAAGCCATTCGGAATATTAAATGGAAAAACTACGTCAAACTAGATTTGTTTTAATAATTAATGATTTCACGATAGCTTTTGGATATGGATCGCAAATAATGAGTATTAAATGGTCCAACAATGTTATCTAATCAGTGACCTAGCTTGGTAAGAATAAATAGTGTGGTCACACCTGGTGCACAAAGTAACATCGACCTAAATAACAGTAAGTGGGAAGCTAATGTCACCAACAACATGTTAACTGTAACCTAAGTGTTAGCGACATTACTACTATATAGCTATGTAGTCCATATTACAGTTCTTACATAAAGTATGAAAATCGCATAAAAGCAGCGAGAATGCCTTAAAACTATGATTTAAATTCGGTTAATCGAATATTGGAGCACATTTGATGCCAGTGTGTTTGTTTAACTTAATATATATATGATATATTGTATATGTGAATAATACCTTGTTATACAAAAATGGCAGTGTAAAGTCAGTATCACACTTTTTAAATTTAAATTGTATTACGAATTAAAATACCATCCGTCGACACTATAAGTAGTTATTGCGCGCAAATAAGCGTTAAAACATTTATTTTAAATTTGATTGTTGTCACGGCTACAAAGGTATAAAGGTGGGGATTTTTAATATTAAAGAAAGCCATATTTTGTACCAAGTGTGCCACACAGAAAGTATAAAATGTGCTTAAAGAATATTTTTAAGAGATGCAGCAGATAGCAATATATAAATAACAGAATTAATGTACTGTTTAACTAGATTTGGTTACTTGTGTTCTTTATTTTATGTTTTAACTCACCTTCCAAAATATATCTAATAGCCCAGTCAAATGTTACATCGGAACTTACATTAAATGGAGTATTAATGATTTTTGCAGAGGTGTTTCGGACCATTACTAGGACTATAAATCCAGATTTGCAACCGTCAGAAACCTGTGCTCGCTGAATGGCAGTCGAAAACTATTATTTTTTCGAACTTTTTTCGGTTTTTATAAAATATCACCTAAAGTATGAGTTTTGTGGGAAAATGTGTTCTTAGCTTTTTAAAAGTATATTAAATTTGCTACAAAATGAGATCCAAATCGTTTTTGTAATTTAAATAGTTACGGAGATCCGGCTTTTCAAAGATTGACCTTTTTTCCCAAAAAGTTAAAATTCTATGTTTTCTATATGTTTCAGGAAGGATACCGGCAAAATGACAAATCCTACAAAAAAGTCAAAAATATGGAAGTTATAGGGAATTCAATAAGCTTTAATTTGAGCTAAAGCTGGTCCTTGTAGCTTAGCTAGTCTCGACAATAAACAAAAAGATGGAAAAATGCTGTTTTAGTTGAAAGTTGATTAAATCGTTTACTACACCATCACCTTAACTAATGGGTTTTTTTAACATGTTAGCGGAAAATGTTGTATAAACAAGTTGAGAAAGTTTACTGTGAGAAAGTTCATTTTGTAGCAAATTTAATATACTTTTAAAAAACTATGAACACATTTTCCAACAAAACGCATACTTTAGGAGATATTTTACAAAAACCGAAAAAGCTTTAAAAAATAACAGTTTTTCGACCGCCATTCAGCGAGCACAGGTTTCTGAGGGTTGAAAATCTGGATTTATAGTCCTAGTAATGGTCCGAAACACCTCTGCAAAAATCATTAATACTCCATTTAATGTAAGTTCACGCATTTTTTGTGTAACATTTGACTGGCTATAAAAGATTATGATAAAAGGAAATAATTGTTAAAATGTTTTATTCATGATTAAAAGGAATGTCAAGTATTAAAAAAAAACTAATAAAAATAAAAACTATTATTTTAGGTAAACTTATCTTAAGCTAAATATTTTTGCGTTAGCTATTTTATTGTAAAGAACAATAATGTAAAGCTCAACATCGTACGATATTCATGACTTCAGCGTCAAAACAAACACTGAAACAGTTAGGAATGTAATACTCAAGGCGACAATAAATCAGAATAAAAGTATGCATGATGTAACAGCAGACCCGTACGGTACGTGCGGAGAGTAAACGTATCGGTTTCAACTAAAACCTTATTATTTCAAACCCGAAGAATATGAGAAATAAAATAAATAAAAACAAATTTTAAACATGCTTTCCTATCGATAAATAACATAAATAGACTCGAACTAAAAAATAAAAAATAACCCACAGATAAAATTAATTCTTCCTCAGCGAGTCTGATATTGTAATGAGATTTGATAGCTTGCAATCTTTTACTTTTCACAAAATAAACACACCCAAAAAACATGGAGCTTGATGTTTTCGGAACTTTGCAACAGTATGCCCCATGCTTTTTGGGTGTATTTATTTTGTGAAAAGTAAACAGATTGTCAGCTATCAATTCTCATTACAATATCAGATTCGTTGTGGAAGAATAATTTTATCTGTGGGTTATTTTTTAGTTCGAATCTATTTATGTTATTCATGGATAGGAAAGAATGTTTACACATTTTTTTCGTTTATTTTACTTTTTACTTTTTAGTTATAGTCATAATTTGGAGTTTTCCAAACATTTTTGGTCTTCAAAGCCGACCCCCCCCCCCCTCTATCTTAGGGTTAATTTTTTGGTTATATACGTATGCGAGAACGCATTTATAGTCATAAATTGGATTTTTCCGAAAATTTTTGGTCCTCAGAGCCAACTCCACCCCCCCTAACTGAGGATTAATTTTTTGGTTGATATACGAATGCGAGAACGCAGTCGTAACGCCATATGCTATACGGAGCAGCCCGAGGCGATCCGGAAAGAGCCGAGGCGACCTTGTACCGGTTCACGCACCGGTCCACCTACCGGTAGTGAGTTGAAGAAAAGCATGTAAAAATCAAATTCCAGTGACCAAAATAACTTAGTTTGGTGCGTGGGAGAGTTCTTGGAGATATTTTAAATGAAAATATAAGTCTAGAATTGCATACAAGTTTTAAAAATCTCTTAAAAGTAAACATTTCAGGAAACAAACATATATCACTTTCCTAGTCTAGTTTCTAGGTGGCAGCCCTAAAAGTACTAGGTGGCGTTTTGAATTTTTCACTATCAGATAATATTAACAAGTTTTAAATAATATAAAATATGTTGTGCTTTGAAAGACATCTAATTTGATGTCTAGCTCGACTTATATTGCCATTGAACTTTTTTAATATGGTTACATTTATTTAAATAGCTTCAAGTTACATGTTTATTTATAGCATTGTAGATTTTAATAAATTGTACTACTCTTACCATTGGTCAATTTTTAAGTATTTAATCCCATTTCTATTGTTCCTCAATCGGCAAAAATGTTTAACATAAATTCGAAAATTTTGATCAATAAATTATAAGACAAAAATTAATTAAAATAGCTTTATAAATTTTAAACTAGAGGCTTGTAGTCTCGATAGTGATGGTGAAAGAATTAAATTACACGGAGTAGTTTAACATGATCACAGTTTTACGCCTTCAATTGTTCTGCTATTTAGTCTTGTTGATGCGATGTCGTGATTGCCTAATAACTAGCAACATAATTTGTCTGGTTCGCTGGTCAATAATTATATTTAATAATGGAAGTGATTTAATTAGGCATGGATTTTCAAACAACACTTGTAACGATCTCAAAGTTTTAACGACCTTCACCAAATTTGTTGCAAATGTTGCCTTAAGCTAGAATTCGTGTCTTTAAATGTTTACAAAGAATCTACACCTTGTGCACCTTTTTCCTTAACGTATTATTTTACTCACAGAAACTAGATTCGATCCTGCGCAAGCGTATTGGTGGTTCTGTCAGTAGCAAGGTAGACGCTCGTGTTAAGACATCGTGCGACAGACACATTTCTTATTTCCCGAAATTATTACAAAATATGCAACTAGGCCTATGAGTACAAAATATTGCAATTTATATTGAAATTAAAATTTGAAGGTTTTTCACCTTTGAAGGTTAAAACCCTTTGGTGGAATTTCAATGTGGGAAATTTCAATTTGTTTTACTTTGATTAAATACCCGACGTTTGAGCGTAATTTTGTAAAAATGTTCACTGACGTAGCTACACAATATTAATAAACACGTTTCATGTTTTCTTTTGTATCCAAGTAACTTACTTTTTTGTCCATCACGTGACTTCCTTTTCTTCGCTTATGACGCGTTTATGACTCTCTCTTTCAAGTTGTTCTTTTACCACCTCATGGAACGCACCCTACGTCTTGAAATTAATGTGTGTTTAAGTGTTTGTTGTGTTTTTTTTTTAAATGTGTCGACAATTTGAAAGAGTGATAACTTTCTGAAATCTTCGAAACTGTCATAAGCAAGGAAAATGTCTTGTTAACTTTAATTTTAAAAAGTTTGATATTTCAATTACTTAATGTATTTGTAACTAGGACGATCAACTTAACATGTAATATGATCAGTATTCATTAATGGTTTTAATTAATTAACACGTAAGATTCAAAGTTAACTTTTAAACCAGTACTTTGTAGGTGAACCAAATTGGTTTGGTAATACAAAATAATCAGGAGAAGTGCAAGTTTAACTCCGTGCAGCTAGCTGTCGGGAAATTTGCACTACCTAAATATTATTAATAAAAATGTATCAACTAACAATCTAGAAATGACTCTAGAGGTTTAAAACATTACAATACACAAGCGATGGAGACAAGTGGAAGGAGGTAAATGATAGTGTATAAGTATAACCATACTCAGCACAGACATATTTTCTTCATTTTCTCATTAAAGTTTGTTCCGCTTTATTATTATTATTTTTTTTAAGTAACTATCTATAACAACTGTTGTTTTCTTTCAAAGTGTTACCTGCAACACGTTTGGAAAGACGGGGAATAAGGTTTGAATAACATTTTCAAAAATATCTTGAAAACTATCTTGACTTTTGGAAAATATCATTTATATACCAAAATAAAACCCATTCATAAAAATCCCTATACGAGAGTATTATAAAATATTTATAATTAGGTGTACAAAACTTTGATCCCGAAAATGTGAATTTATTGTGACAGCTTTATTAGTTCTGGAGAAAAAGGATTGTGACAAACCCATTTTTATTGGTTTGTATCCCTAAAAATAAATTATGACACATATCCCAACAATTTACAGGAATAATAATAACACTTATTCTACACGAAAGGATCACACGTACAAACACGAATCCTGTAAATGTGAAAAGTTATCAAATAATAATTTAGCTAATAGTTTTAGGGTTATGTAGAACATTCCAGCCGGTTACATTGTAGAAGGATATTTATTTATGACTTGCTGGTACAGATTTGCATGTTGTAAGAATTAAACCAACAATACTGACCTACTGAACAAAAACGTTTCTTAATGCTATTGGAAAGGAAACTCTATAATTGCTTAACCTGTAATTTAAATGTGTAACATGTGATATAAAGTTAATCGGAATACATTTTATTTTTGATACAACTAAATAATTATGCCTGTTACTGTTTTAGTCCATTCGCTAGAGGGGTCCTACCCTACATTAAATCAGGTAGTTCGGTCTTTTTTACGTATTGTTTAGGATGTTTACAGCATGAAAACTACAAGTTTTCGTCGTTCCTACCCCTCTTGAAGTTCTTCATCTCTCGCCATTTTTACAGCAACCAATCCTCTGCTCACTCTCACCCACCTCCATTAAAAGGCATTTTTGTGATTACCCAACCACTGCATCACCTGGTGGTACGTTCGGAGTGAATGAAAGTAGTGTACTTGACGTAATCTGCGCAGATTAGTTCGAATATCACATTTCGATACCACCCGACTTTGTGCAGTAGGATCCTTTTGTAAGGCCCCGTTGAACAGTACCTTGCTCCACACAAAACAAGTTCAAAAGGAATGTTTCAAAAAGACGTTCGTATTTAATTTATCGCCTATTTATTAGGACACAAGTCCACACCGACGTTCGCCAAAACATGGCTACTTGAAGTATGTTTTGTCATTTATACACACAAATATGAGTGAGGAAATAGAATTAATGAAAAGAAATTATAAAAAATTTCAGAACAACTCAAAGAAAAAACATTTTCCCTTTTCCCCTCCTCTTATTGTTGGTGGTAAAAAAACTTTTTGTGAAGTGCAATTTAAAGGTAAATAACATTTCCACACTTGAGTGCAAATTTATTAAAATCAGTTTTCATAGATTTTAAGCGATCCAAAGGGACAGTAATGTGACTGTATTGTTAGAGTGGCAATTTTACCCCTTCTTTGCTGCTCTGTACCTCAATTGCTATTAATCGTGGAAACAAAGGTAATTGCTGATTCTTGGAGGAAATTTTATCATCTACAAGAATGAATATAAGGCAAGTTTGTCTACGATGAACCGTTTAGGAATTATAAGCGAAAAACTGGAAAAAGTGCTCTTTTCGGTGGTTTTTCAAGATGGCGGAAAACGCAGAGGGGTGGGGATGACGAAAACTTGTGGTTTTCTCTCTAACCATAACAAATAACATGTAAAAAAATCAGAACTATCTGATTTAATACAGGGCTGAACCAATTTTTACACTTCTAGCGACTGGCCTATTTAGGTAGAATGATAAATCGATAGTACCAAAAATACGATTCATATTAATTAACTGTAGAAGTGACATACTGCCTCGGGAGCAAAGGGTGTCCGTACCGTTAACTGTTCCAAACCTGCATACTTTATTGGAGGTCCAATAGTAACAGACTAGAGGTTATTCCCCTAGTACAATAAATATATAGTACCAAAAATACGATTCATATATATTAAATATAGAAGTGACAGACTGACTCGGGTGTAAAGGTTTCCGTACCGTTAACTGCTCCAAACCTGCATAACTTTATTGGAGGTTCAATAGTAACAGACAAGAGGATCAAGTCATTATTCCCCTAGAACTATAAATATATAGTAATAAAAATACGATGTATATTCATTAACTATAGAAGTGACAGACTGACTCGGGTGTAAAGGTTTCCGTACAATTAACTGTTCCAAACCTCCATACTTTATTGGAGGTTCAATAGTAACAGACAAGAGGATCACGTCAATATTCCCCCAGAACAATACATCAATAGTACCAAAAATACGATATATATTCATTAACTGTAGAAGGACAGACTGACTCGGGTGCGAAGGGTTCCGTACCGTTAACTGTTCCAAACCTGCATAACTTTATTGGAAGTTCAATAGTAACAGACTAGAGGATCACGTTATTATTCCCCTAGAACAATACATCAATAGTACCAAAAATACGATGTATATTCATTAATTGTAGAAGTGACAGACTGACTCGGGTGCGAAGGGTTCCGTACCGTTAACTGTTCCAAACCTGCATAACTTTATTGGAGATTCAATAGTAACAGACTAGAGGATCACGTCATTATTCCCCTAGAACAATACATCAATAGTACCAAAAATACGATGTATATTCATTAACTGTAGAAGGACAGACTGACTCGGGTGCGAAGGGTTCCGTACCGTTAACTGTTCCAAACCTGCATAACTTTATTGGAGGTTCAATAGTAACAGACTAGAGGATCACGTTATTATTCCCCTAGAACAATACATCAATAGTACCAAAAATACGATGTATATTCATTAACTGTAGAAGTGACAGACTGACTCGGGTGCGAAGGGTTCCGTACCGTTAACTGTTCCAAACCTGCGCAAATTGGAGATTCAATAGTAACAGAATAGACGATCACGTCATTATTCCCCTAGAACAATAAATCTATAGTACCAAAACTACGATGTCTAATAATTAACTTGTAGAAGTAATTTACGCAAAATAATAATATAAAGGGTAATTTTAATATCCTTAATCAACGTTTTTTTAAACGAAAAATCTGCTACTACAGAAAGACCAACGACAAAACTTTATTTAAAATTAATATGAAAAAATATATTCTATAAATATAATTATCAATAAAGAAGAGATACTGATGTTTAGCTTGTGTAGATAATTCAATGTCCTTTTATCCTATTAAAAATGGAGTATAACTCTATCTGTAAAAATGTATACCACAGATTTTAGGTGTATCAGATGAACTTCTTTCTTACTTAAGACCTTGCAGATGCTGACAGACATATACGGAACGGGGTGAAGTAAATCAACTTAACTAGTGGTTCAGAGAGGTTAGATACTAGAAGTTGGAAAAGAATGTAATTGCTAGGAAATGTAGTAGTATTGCGAGCGTGTGATAATGCCACATTTAAATCCATAAAGTTTTACTTAATGTTTACTCAGGATTGTCTCTAGCCATTCTCTTTACCAGGAACAAACTGGTTGTGCATGCCAAAGATGCTTTGACATGACTCAAAACCTCTTTCACTTTCAATTATTGAGGATTCACCTTAGACTTAAGACTGATCTGTGAACATTTTAACAGGAAGGGCTCAAAAGCATGTAATAGTGCTTGAACAATAGACACTGTTGTTTTAACAAATCAAACGGCTACCAAATGGTTTTAAATAGTTTAAAAAACAATCTTTAAGAAAAATGTTAATAAAATATTGTTACTAGTAACGTCTTGGTATAAATATTAGGTACTTTATAAATAAGTGCAAATTTCTTTCGTAACCTCCTTTTCACTTCACTTGAAATCACTTCAGCTCGTTGAATATACAAGAAGGCTCGTAAAGATTCTGTCACGTAAAAGCAATTTATCTAATTACTTTTTATCTTAATGAGAGAAACCACGCCTTTTTGGTTTTACTTTTCCCAGGCTAGGTGAGTAGACGGGCAATGCTATTTGCTCTCCATATAACAAGGAGTTTACGAACGGTATTAAAATTCTTCTCATGTAAAATATTTGTTCTATTAACAATATATATAATAGTGTTATGTGTACATAATAATGTATTTATATTTAAACGCTAGAAAACTGCTAAATAATATATTTCCTCCACAAGGCTATAATTGCATTCAACACTCAGAGGGAGTGGGAAAGGGATTCATTTGACCGTAAGAACGCATTTCTCCTTAAGTTTAACAAGTTATTGATTTGATTTTCACATTCAAATTATATTCTTATAAATTTCTGATTAATGCCAGAAATCGACATTACTTCGGCTCACATTAAAATGGCGTAGTATTGAAATCATGCGATAATTTTTGTGTGTCTGTCTGTCTGTTAACACGATATACGCACTCATGACACGGTGGTGCCAAAAACTTCGTAATTCTATTGCGGAGAGTTGAAAAGCTTTTGAGCTTTCTAGCTCGAGTTGTAGCTTGTCGGGGTCACGTTTTTTGGTCAATATTTTGAAAGCATTGGGTAAAAATTTTGAAAATACAGTGTGGAGTAACGTTTTATATGTTTTTGGGTACGGGAAACCCAATTTTGAGAGTTATAAAGTCGTAGCGCGTTAGGGTCACGTTTGCGGGTCAAAATCTTGAAAATACTGGGTCAAAATTTTGAAAATACAGTGTGGAGTAACTTTTTATATATGTTTTTGAATATGGGAAAATCGATTTTGAGAGTTAAGAAGTCATAGCGCGTCTGGGTCACAATTTTGAAAATATCGGGTCAAAATTTTGAAAATACAGTGTGTGGTATCGTTTTATATATTATTGGGTCGGAAAACAAGATTTTGACAGTTAAAAGTCGTAGCGCATTGGGGTCTCGTTTTTGGGGTCGACATTTTTAAAATACAGTGTGGGGTATCGTTTTATATGTGTTTGGGTACGGGAAACCAGATTTTGACAGTTATTTAAAAAAAAAGCACGAGACGAAGTCTCGAAAAAGTGTTCCATCTTTTCCTCTTGTTTCTAATTCACATTCACTAGTATCCCGCTAGTCAATAATTCTTGCAGAGGAGCTGCATCTTTCCATAGGGCTAGAGGGAAAATATCATCTAGGTTAGATCTAGTTATTTCTGTTAGGTTGACAATATAAGCTTTGTTATTTGGATGGAATTTTTTCCCCTTAAATTGTTTTAGTCTATTCCCCTCTACTGTTGTCCACCATGTTTATGTCCTGGATGCGAACCTACAGCTTAGACAGGAGGGGATACAAAATAAATAGCACTTACAAACCAACCTGAAATTCATTTTCTGAACCAATTTGACTTTGATAGATTTCTTATCAATAGAACATATTGCACCATGCTAATTGCAATGTAAATTTAGGTCCCCTAATAAAAACCAAGGTATATTTGTCACAAAGAAATTCCTGCTGGTGTCTCAGTTTCTGAGTTTCAACTAATTAGAGTCGAACATGAGTACAGATATTTTATACTTTATAATTCCGTAGTAGCAACACTTTAGAGGTATAGTGATTTGAGTAAAAGCATTAGAGTGAACTATGCAGAAGCTGAAATGTCGTGAATGAAGATAACGCATTCTAAACTAAGAGTTGTGGCAAATTACTTAAAAGTTGTTCAAATCACCTTGAATTTAGTACAAAAATTTAAAATGTCTTAGTTCCTATTTACTTCTCGATTTGTCCATAATGCAATAGAACCACGCATTCTATAATTGTAGTAAGAAATATTGTCTACAGTACGATCTCGCTATACGCCAATGACACAAATATTAAATTCCTCCGTTTTAAAAACAATAATAATATTTACTCACGGCTAAATAATAGCAGCCATTACTATATGGAACTATAACCAGATATGACACTTTGCCCTACTCTTTGCACTAAAAAAACTATACGTAAACAGGGTCTGCTGACTGACAGATTTATACGGAGTTCACAGTGCAAGTCCATGAACCGCCTGGAGCCGGTTTTTTGTGCCAGCTCAAAGAGAGGCTGTGGCTATAAATATTATGTATATTTAATTGTAGTCATAGGCGAAGAAATAATCATCAGCTTAGAAAACCAAACAGGCAATAATTTTATCCCTTTTCATTTAGTAGTGTATTTTATGTTAATTTTGTTATTAAAAGTCATAAATGGATGTTAAGTGAAATTAAACATTTTTAGTTCTCAAATTCTTATGTTTTGACAAAGTTTGTGATATGAGAAGAGAAAATATCAAAACAAATTTGAACGCATATTTTTTTGTTAGTTATTGCACTATTTTTTATACTAAAATTATTGAGTTGGAAGTCAAGTTTTATTATATCAGAAATCATAATAATTTTAATAAAAATAATAATAGCAATACATTAAAAAATCACTGTTTTATTTATTTACCGGCCTGATTTACATTTTCACAATTTTGTTGTCATATTCGGTGTTTTTAAGAAGTAGGCCTACTACTAATACAATTTCTAGTAACGATTTCGACTAACGAACCTAAACCGCAGTGCCTTACCCTATCCCCGATAGGTCAATTAGTCAGACATGTACTCTAAACATTAAATAAAAAGTTAAACAAAAGTACTTGAAATAACTAATTATTAAAGGAACGAAAATAATATTTCTAACACAGTTTAAGTTAAGCAGCCTATGACAATAAAGTAAATCCTGTTAACAGATAAACATTTTAAAACATATCATAGAATAATAAAAAATGCGTTTTGTTAAACGAAAATAATTTAAATTTAATAACAATTGGAAAGCTTAAAAATATTATTTAGACATCATAATAACTAAAAGGTTGAAAACTGAGATTCATTTTAGAAAAAACACAAAACTGAGAAAACGAGAATACAAACTGTAGATTATGGTCTCGCTCATAGTAGAGGCTTATTGGCTCACTCGCCGCCAGTCTGTTCAGGTTTTCCGATTTCAAACCGGTTTTGAAAATAATGATTTAAATTGAATAAAGTGTTAGCTGTCGGTATTTGTTGATATATTACATTTGACTTATTACGCACATAAAATTGTCCTTATATGTTTTCTTCGGTGTACATTATTAGTATATTATGTTGCTTTTTCGTGTAATCCATTGTAACATGTATATCTACACAAAATAAAAATGTCATTTCCAAAATGAATTCGACTTTTGGAAGGAAAATATTATAGTTTAAAAAAAACCACAGATAGAATTGTTAAAAATGAGTCTGAAATGTTCGTTTTAAAAATATAGTTTAAATGGATGTACTACTATTTTGCGTTATCTGAATTAAATTAAACTAGAAGGTGACTGGGCCCGGTTAAGAGGATTATTAAAAAAACTATTTTCAACTAAAAAAATACGTCAATTACTTACTTCAAGGTTCCGCTTTTCAAAATATGGTTTGAAACTTCTATTTTACACTCGAAAGAAAACTATTAGGTAATTACACTGAACCTGATTACAAGTTATACATGTCAAGATTAAGTTAAAGAAATTAGAACAATCAATTGAAATATTCTAAAAATGTATTTAACAGTTATTATGAGGTTAGCTGTACACTCGCATTAGTATATCTACATGTTCTTTATACATACTTATTACATTTAAAAGCGAGTGTACGTCCGTAAGTGAGTAACATATATTATAACAACTGATTTCACCCATCATCTGTAATACTTAAACAAACCCAGGGTAGATTATAGTTTGGGGGTTATGTTTACAACTTCAATCGTTATAATTTCTTGTGAAGTTATTTTTAACTTCCCGCTAAGAAAATTGAAAATTTTCTAAAATCGGGAAGTTATTGGTTTCACCCCGTTTTTCGAAAATAGAGTATTCATCAGATCTCGACGTTTTGAGGTCCTAGGAATCTTCCCTGACCACTCCCGAGAGGGTGTCACCCTGTCTGTAAGTGAATGTGTGTGTGTGTGTGTGTGTGTGTAAGTATGTGACCCGCTTATAACTTTTGAACGGATTAACCGATTGGATCCTACCAAACGGCGTTCTAAAGAGTTCCATCAAACTTAGATTTCCTGAAAATTTCAACTAATTCGGACCGGTAGGTTCTGAGAATTTCGAAAAAACTAAGAAATAAAATTTTTCAAATCAGGTTTTTTTCTAATAACTTTTAAATGGCTTTACCGATCAATTCCAAAATCTAATCAGCTTTTAAACTTGAAAAGCGACGTCGATCGCTGCCAGTCCGGTCAAAATCGGTTAATTCGTTCGTGAGATATCGTGAACGAAAGAAAATAAAAAAAAGTGTTTTTTCTCAATTTCTCCGAAATTTTTCATCAGAAAAATTTTTGTTGTCGATTCTTTCAATGGACTCGAAAAACTGCATTGATTGCCGCAAATCGCATAAAAATCGGTTGATTCATTCGCGAGATATCGTGAACGAAAGAAAATCAAAAAAAGTGTTTTCCTCAATTTCTCCGAAACTTTTCATCTGAAAAATTTTTGTTGTTGATTCTTTCAATGGACTTAAACAACTGCATCGATTGCCGCAAATCGCATAAAAATCGGTTGATTCATTCAAAAGTTATGACAGTTCAAAATTTCCAAAAATAGTGTTTATCAAACTTTCATCATACTTTTGTAATTAAACTTAGCGAGAAGTTACAGGGATGGCCTTTAGGGTCCCAATTTCCAATTTTCCAATTTTTTTTTTTAAATATGAGCTAAAGAACTAATGTATGCTTTAATATACCTTATAATATTTATTTGCTTTGAAGTTATAAACTATGTATAAATACAACCTTTTATCATCAATATGTTTTTGTATACAAATTTAAAGAAACGATAACTATTAGTTTAACTTCGGAAACATTCCTACACTAGCCATTCACGGTCCGATTTGTAGGACTGCAAGTTGGATGCGTTTCACCACTCACGATCCAACTTACCATACAACTTACGATCCAACTAACGTTTCCAATTCAGTCTTCTTTCCTTGTAAATCGTAGCAGTTGTATCAAAATGTCTAGCAATTACTATATGCAAATAATTAGACTAAACAATCCCCTATATTTTTTCAGTAGGCCTATACTTTCAATCGCCTACATTTTTCAGTATACTAAACAATCACCTAGGCTATATTTTTTCAGTATACTAAACAATCACCTATATTTTTCAGTATACTAAACAATCACCTATATTTTAAATATAGTAGACAACTGCCTAAACTTTTTCAATGTAGTAAACATTCACCTAATTTTTAATAGGTTAAGAAATTATTTTTGAACTATTGCGACGCGAAGATGCTCACAAACATGTCACTTTGCATAAATTGCAGTACTTGTGTTCACAAACACCTATTCTCCCGGTACAATTCAATAAATTCCAAAAACTCTTTATTTAAAAACTCACAGTCCGACTCCATCGGAACTCGGAAGTTGGAAGTCGGATCATCTTGTAGTCTGGTCTGGGACTCCGATTTGTCCGATCATCCAACTCGTCGTCCATCAAACCCATTCACGCTCCTACATCGGACAACGGACAATGAATCGGACTACAAATCGGACCGTGAATGGCTAGCTTTAGGGTTATGTTTACAACTTCAATCGTTATGTTTCTTGTGAAGTTGATTTTTTTTAATATGATTTATATTAATATTTATATTTTGTTTAAATGTATGCTATAATATACGTTATAATATTTGCTTTAAGGTTATAAACTGTATATAAATACAACCTTTTATCATTAATATATTTGTTTATACAAATTTAAAGAAGAGATATATTCGTTTAACTTCTGAAACATACGTACATTTTCGTATAACATATAAACATATTCCATTTATTATTCATTTCTTTACTATACGACTAGTGGGATGTGGATCAAAAACACAGCTACAATAACAAAACATATCACAAAACTGCACATTCAGATGTTGTTATGATAGCTGAATTTTAAAATTTATATGCAATCATCTGTTTTTAACACTAAAATCGCCTGATTTACACCTATAAGGCTACTAGCTGACCCGTGCGAAGCATTCGCATTCTAACTTACTTAAATCCCACTTAATTAAAGTACACACCATATATTTAGTATCGTACTAGGGGAGACCCCTGCGTGCTCCGCACGCCAACCCCCCGACGGAACTTTCTAAAATCATATGTTATGTTTTATTTATAATAAAGGTGTAGTATTAATAATAACCTCAAAACTAAGATGGTAAATAATGTTAAATGTTCAAATCAAATTATTTCTTATATTTTATAACAGCAGTTTTAATAATGGTTAAAAGAACCAGCAAGGCTCAGGTCTACACTTTAAAACCCTAACCTAAAAGCTAGAAATACAAAAATAATAATTGCTTCAAATTTTGAAATCAGCTGTTAATGTAAATATTGGACCAAACAGCTATATTATGTTATTTTATTCAATTGGTTGCTATGGTAATACATGTGTTGGTTTATCATTCTAGACCTAACCTAAGAATTTTTTCTGACTAAATTTACAAAATATTTAATTTATTTAATATTGAAATAAAAAAAGGTTTTTATCGAAATGAATTATAGCCTATGTTACTCAGGGATAGTGCAGCTTTTTATTAGTAAAACTATTTTTTCAATCGGTTCAGTAGTTCCAGAGATTACCCCCTACAAACAAACAAACAAACAAACAAACAAACAAACTTTATCTAAAACTCTGAATATAACCAAAACGAAAGTGTAAGTAAAATATTTATAACAAAAATAAAAAGCCTATATATAGTTCAATTACACAGCAACAAATCAGACCTAAAACACACCAACAGTAACATAACCTAAATCAAATCATCTGTTGACATTTGAGTAAGTTTAAAGTAAACAACTTATTTATTTGAAACTCAATTAGTTTATCAGCTGTTTAAAATCAAATTACAGTATTTCCTATTTAGCCTAGTTGTAGCATAGGCTACTAATGCATTTTTAAAACTCGGAATAAAACTAAAATAAAAGTGCAAATCAAATATTTAGCTTCACAGTGACTTAGAACTGGAAATTATCTTTTAAATAAAAAAAGAATAATCAAAATCGGTTAAGTATTAACTTCAGGAAGTGAGTGAACTAAAATCAGGAATTTTTTTAAAATATATAGGCTAGATAGTGCGTATACCATACGATACTAAATATACAATTAATTAAAAATAGCAATGTAGTAATGGCAGCTCTCCAGCTGGGTATTGTTATCATCAGTTTTGCCAACGCCAGGAAAATAGCCCTACAAGTTACTTGATCTTACATCTCTGTTAATTTCGGATTAATTTTTTTTCGTATAATTGTATTTTGTATATTTTTCCGGTGTAGCAGTTAAGGAAAGCTTTAAAATGATGCCTCATTCATGTAATTTGATGATGTATTAAGGAAGTTATGGCGTACCGACAAAAAAATGGCCTTGAGAAATAATATATGTGACTAGCTGACCCATGCGAATATTTCGCAAGTTCAGAGTAGGCCTACATTTACCTGATTTAACACGTTGATTTAATTCAGTTAATTAAGTTTATTTATTTACATCTATATATATATATAAATGAATTGCTGGACCGATTTGGCTATTTTTGGTCTTAAAATGTTTGTAGTAGTTCATAGAAGGTTTATACGTAAAGAAAAGTTTGAAAAGTTTCCCGAAAAAGTTTCAAATTTGGAAGAAACTGGACAGCATTTATTGTATGAACTCAAAACCATAGCTTACAAAAACAGCTGTTCGTATAAAAAGTTTATGTTTGTTTACATGTATTACCATAGCAACATTACTTAGCAAATTTATAATCACTTTAATACTCTTCAAAACCAACAGCTTTTTAAGGTTAGATTGAAAAAGTATAAACAAACACAAATAAAAATGCTTACAGAATTATAATTCAACTCAAACATTGGTTATTAAATATCTATATAGGCCTACTTAGAGATATGCTGCTTAAAATATTGTTTATATAAAATATATCATAACTATAAAGTTTTTAATACTTTTCAAAACATATTTTCGCTATCAATAATAATAATAATAAACAAATTATTTGACACCATGCATAACCATAAACATACACGAGTTTAAACATATTTTATTGAAAACTAAACAAACCATCTGAATTAAACTAAATGCCATTAAAATATCACATTCGTATAGCTTTATTTTGATATATACTGTATATTGTATATTTAAATACTAAACAATATATATCTTATACTAATTAGTAGAAACAGTTTGTTACATCCTAAATTAAAGCGGATGTTACAAAGTGATTCAAATATCTTTTCT
>JAGFPH010000157.1:198537-225724 GCA_018207615.1 Philaenus spumarius | reverse complement strand
TTATTCAACATCGTGCTGAGGATTCTCTCTAGTGGTATAGCGCACCCTTAAGTTAAAGAAATTAGAACAATAAATTGAAATATTCCAAAAATGTATTTAACAGTTATTATGAGGTTAGCTGTAGGCCTACACTCGCATTAGTATATCTACATGTTCT
Organism: Philaenus spumarius; assembly: GCA_018207615.1. Lineage (NCBI taxonomy): Eukaryota > Metazoa > Arthropoda > Insecta > Hemiptera > Aphrophoridae > Philaenus > Philaenus spumarius. The sequence continues at coordinate 225,567 of JAGFPH010000157.1, read as the reverse complement.
TTATACATACTTATTACATTTAAAAGCAAGTGTACGTCCGTACATGAGTAACATATAATATAACAGCTGATTTCACCCATCATCTGTAATACTTAAACAAACCCAGTGTAGATTATAGTTTGGGGGTTATGTTTACAACTTCAAACGTTATAATTTCTTGTGAAGTTATTATTTTTTTTTTTAAATATGAGCTAAAGAACTAATGTATGCTTTAATATACCTTATAATATTTATTTGCTTTGAAGTTATAAACTATGTAGGCTTATAAATACAACCTTTTATCATCAATATGTTTTTTTAGACAAATTTAAAGAAAATATAACTATTAGTTTAACTTCGGAAACATTCCTACATCTAAACACCTGATTTCACCCATCATCTGTAATACACAAACCCAGTAGTATAGATCTATATATATTAAAAGAATTTGGTCAAAACCTATTTCCAATCGCCCAGCCTCTCCTAATGGACCGATTTTGATGATTTTTGTTTTAAAATGTGTCTTATTACCTGTAGATATGTCATCAAGCATTTACCGAAGTCCTAGGACATTAGGGCTACGCCCCAGTGGCCCTCAAAGTTTCAATGTTAATCTTATGGAAGGTCAATCTTAAGGAAGAAGAAGAAATATTTCTTTTGATTTTATCAAGGACACAAAAACAGCTGTTCGTATGAAAAGCTTAAAACAGCTGATTTTGATCAACAACTGATTTGGATCAAATCAGTATCAAATGTAGTATTACCTTTTTGAGGTTACATTGACAAACTAAAAACAAACACAAACAAAAATCAACGAAAAATGCTAACTATATTTTAATTCAATTCAAACATTGGTTGTTACAAACCTATTATATATAAAACATCTAATTTGGATCAAAAACTGAACATAATCATTCACAGATATGTCAAGTCTTATATATTATCATCCGTTCAGCCGCTATTCACCCGAGAAGGAGCTCCGGTATACAATCCTTCAAATTTCCCATGTTAATCTTATGGAGATAATGTTTAATGAGTTTGAGTCAGCTGCCAAATAAAACAGCTGATTTATGCTCGGTCACCTATGTACAAACGAGCAAAAGATTAACGAGATTCTTTATCGAAATTTCCACCTGCGAGCGAAGCGAAGCAGCCATCTGAGGCCGAAGGCCGAGCCGGGGTTGGGACGCGGAGCGTCCAGGGGCAGAGCCCCTAGTTAAAGTTAAGATAGCCATTCACGGTCCGATTTGTAGGATTGCAAGTTGGATGCGTTTCACCACTCACGATCCAACTTACCATACAACTTATGATCCAACTAACGTTTCCAATTCAGTCTTCTTTCCTTGTAAATCGTGGCAGTTGTATCAAAATGTCTAGCAATTACTATATGCAAATAATTAGACAAAACAATCCTCTATATTTTGTCAGTATACTTTCACCCATCAACTGTAATACTTAAATAAACCCAGTGTAGATTATAGTTTGGGGGTTATGTTTACAACTTCAATCGTTATAATTTCTTGTGAAGTTATTATTATTTTTTTTAAATATACGATCCAACTAACGTTTCCAATTCAGTCTTCTTTCCTTGTAAATCGTGGCAGTTATATCAAAATGTCTAGCAATTACTATATGCAAATAATTAAACAAAACAATCCCATATATTTTGTCAGTATACTTTCAATCGCCTACATTTTTCAGTATACTAAACAATCACCTAGGCTATATTTTTTCAGTATACTAAACAATCACCTATATTTTTTCAGTATACTAAACAATCACCTATATTTTAAATATAGTAGACAACTGCCTAAATTTTTTCAATGTAGTAAAAATTCACCTATTTTTTAATAGCTTAAGAAATTATTTTTTAACTATTGCGACGCGAAGATGCTCATAAACATGTCAGTTTGCATAAATTGCAGTACTTGTGTTCACAAACACCTATTCTCCCGGTACAATTCAATAAATTCCCAAAATTTTATTATCCATTATTATAGAAGTAAAAATGTACAAAGTATAGGGGAAAAAGGAAGATCAAACAACAGCAAAATCAAAGTTTAAACTGACGCAATCGGACGATCACCCCACTCACAGTCCGACTCGTCGGAAGTCGGAAGTTGGAAGTCGGATCATCTTGTAGTCTGGTCTGGGACTCCGATTTGTCCGATCATCCAACTCGTCGTCCATCAAACCCATTCACGCTCCTACATCGGACATCGGACAATGAATCGGACTACAAATCGGACCGTGAATGGCTAGCTTTAGGGTTATGTTTACAACTTCAATCTTTATAATTTATTGTGAAGTTGATTTTGTTTAATATGATTTATATTAATATTAATATTTTGTTTAAATGTATGCTATAATATACGTTATAATATTTGCTATAAGGTTATAAACTGTATATAAATACAACCTTTTATCATTAATATATTTGTTTATACAAATTTAAAGAAGAGATATATTCGTTTAACTTCTGAAACATTCGTACATTTTCGTATAACATATATATTCCATTATTCATTTCTTTACTATACTACATACTAGTGGCATGTAGGGACAAAAACACAGCTACAATAACATAACACATCACAAAACTGCACATTCAGATGTTGTTATGATAGCTGAATTTTAAAATGTATATACAATCATCTGTTTTTAACACTAAAATCACCAGATTTTCACCTATATATTCCCATGCTATTTAAATGAGAATTAGTTTATACAATTACCTGTTTTTAACACTAAAATCGCTTGATTTACACCTATATTATATTTCCATGCTATTTAAATGGGCATTATTTTATTCCATAACAAATTTTCGGGACACAACTAAGAAAAATGAATATTTTCCTCCAAAATTTTATGTCTAGACCGTTAAAATGAAACCTCTCGCAGCTCTCTACCACTTCCCATTTGCTCATAATAATTTCATTGTAAAAATAAAAGCCATTAAAAGATAGTATTTTTATCTTTCTTTAAATATATAATAAAGTAGACTATATAAATAAAAATGTTTAACAAATAGGCCTACAGTTTTATAATTCTTATTATTGTACACATTTACGGAATTAAAAATCCCCGCCAGCATAGTTATGTAGGCCTAGATAAGTATTCCTGTTGTTTTTTAAATGGTGAATTTCTTATGTGTATCTAATTAATCTGCCTGTGATTTTTCACGGGGGTTTACTAGTTTTATTGTAATTGCAATTTAATTTATTTGAATTAAAAGTAAGATTTACAATTAATTAATTTGGAAAAGATAAAAAAATAAAAAGAAAAAAATTAATAAATTCAAAATAAGTTAATTTATAAATATATAAAAAAAATTATATATCATTTAAATATATGAATTTTTAAAATGCATGTAATGTCACACCTATATTTAATACTTTTATAAGTTCTTTTATTTTAGGTTAACCTTAAAAATACAACGGTTTTGTTTATATATATTAACGTGTTAAATAATATATTACTGAAATATACAAGATTTCATATAAGCGAAATTTGATGTTGAAAAATATGTTACAAATTTTTTTTTTTTATATAAAAGACAATGTTTGTTTTTGTTGTGTTTAAAACTGCAGTGTTTTACAAGACGTTTGTTCTTGGTTCTGGTTCTTGGAGTTATGTGGATTTATGTCTGTCACTTGGACCAGGCTTGATTTGTCAAAACAATTAATTAAGGCTGTCTTAGCAAGATTGTAATATTTTTGTAATATTGCTATTTATAATCTATTGAAATCAGAAAGCAAGTACCGGTATATTACCACATTTATATGGACTGTTTGAGAACTAACTCTGCATTCTAATTAAGTTTATTACATCATAATACAAGTTGTGTTATGTTCTAGACAGGTTAAAACATTTTGCTCACATTGTAATGTGCAAGTTTAACCAATGAAATGAAGCTATATCTCACCAGATGGTATAAATAAAAGCAAAGTCACACAGCAAGGTTGTAAATGATTAATATTACATTTACTTGACTTCATGAGCAGTTAAATATTTCATCTTTATTATCACTGGAAATATTTCAATGCTTTACTAGGAGTTTAACAGGTTAAACTTAGGTTGAAATTCAAATAAATTTTGTAAAAATAAAGTTTAAATGAAATTACATATATAAGTTTTTATTATATTAAGACATTAATCTATACTAATATTATAAAGAGGTAAAATATGTTTGTTTGTTTGTTTGTAGGGGGTAATCTCTGGAACTACTGAACCGATTGAAAAATAGTTTTACTAATAAAAAGCTACACTATCCCTGAGTAACATAGGCTATAATTCATTTTGATAAAAACATTTTTTTATTTCAATATTTGTAAATTTAGTCGGAAAAAAATCTTAGGTTATGCCTAGACTGATGAACCAACACATATTTCTTGAATGTTCTTTACATTCATTACCATAGCGACCAATTGAATAAATAAGAGATAAAACAGGTGTTTGGTCTAATATTTCCATTAACAGCTGATTCAAAACTTTGAAGCAATTATTTGTATTTTTAACTTTTAGGTTAGGATTTTATTAAGGTGTAGACCAGAGCCTTCCTGGTTCTTTTTCTTTATTGTGACTGCTATTGAAAGATATACGAAATAATTTGATTTGAACATTTAAGATTTTTTACCATCTTAGCTTTGGGGTTATTATTAATCCTACATCTTTATTATAAAGAAGACATAACATGATTATGTGTATATAAGGTTCCAACGGGTTGACGTGCGGAGCACGCAGGTGGTTTTCCTAGTTAAATATATAATGACAGTTTCAATAATTTTTGAAAACTTTGAGAAAAATATATATTGAACTGGTGGTTTTCCCTAGTGTTCAAGACGCCATTGTCCCTACTTGGAGATGAATGATTTGATGGTTACGGCTATACGGTGATTAGGTGAATCGAATTTAAGTCAATTGACGAATGAAATACGGTAATGTGTATTACCATAGATCATGAATAATACATAGATCTTGCATCCATACGGGGGCTGTGTGCCGGAAAAAAGGTTGCCGCAAAAATAGTACATGATCGCGCCGCGAGGTAGCGCTAGGGAGAAATCATTGGTAGCATTGGTGTTTCATGCAGCTTCCGTCGTTTCCCCAGTAGATAACGCCACTATCGTCGAATTTCCAGTGCAACAAAATATTGCATTGGATCGGAGTTCTATTAGGTTATCCAAATACAATGGTATTACTTAACTAGTTGCCACGCTCGTATTAAAGAAAAAACTATTTCAGTTTGACATGACGGTTGCATTGAACTAAAGCCAGGTTGAACTTCCAGTGTTATCTAATGGGTCAGCTTGATGGCGAATGAATTAGAAGAGAGTTTTGAAGATTAGGAGAGGATTTAGTTACAATAGAACTACAAAAATGTCGAACATTATATGATTCTGGGTATACAAAATATAAAAACGAAAATCTCAAATTATAACGTGAAAAAAATTGTTGAAGAAGATCATTATGGTGAATTGTTTTGTAAAAAACACGCCTTTGGTGATGCAAAACCTAAATGAAGCTATACTTTAAAAATATTCAAATCAATAAAAATCGTATCGGATTTTTTTTTTTGTAACTGAACACAGATTACAAAATCGTAAACAGCAACATGTCTGTAAAGTTCGTTCTGAAATAAAATAGCTGAAATATCTGTATATGCAGCCATCACGAGGCTTGGCAGAAGGAATTTACAGCTTATTTATAATAGGAACTATTTTCGAGCAGTTACAAATTTACATGAAGTGGTTTCCTGCCTGTGGTTCAGTGTCTTACTAACCGCCCTAACTAAATGTTCTGTATGTATGTCTACATATTATAATTATTTGAACTAATTAATAATGTGAAGAATGTGCAATTTCCTTACACCAATCTAAAGAGTATGACATCAACTTGGTTAAAAAACTACTGAATTTACTAATAATATCAAGGAAAATATATACCCAAAAATATTAAAAAATATCGGTCTGTCCATTTAATATATTAATCAGCTAATGCGAACATTTTCAGTGTTGGTAGAGTATCAAAGCACTTCTAAACTGGCATGTCTGAAGAAAATATTCATTAACTCTGGTTTCATACTTTAAAATAATTTGTATCTTTAATTTTTATAAGGTTAGGGTTTTGTTTAGGTGTGGAGTTAAATCATCATGTTTTTTTTTAAATTACTTGTACATTGTGTTACTAATATGTAATTTGATTTATACAATTTGTGTTATTTACTTAGCTTTGAGTTTATGGTTAATCCTACTTCATTACTTAAAATGAATTTTATAATGTTTGTGCGGGAGGGGGGTTATGTATAACGCAGGTAGGTTTTAAAGTTACATGAAGTTAGTAGGTTAAAGCTACTTGAACTATGTTATAGATTGAGATAAATACAGATGACTAAATAGATAACCTAAACGTCATTCAGTTTTGAACTTAAACGAACTACTGTCAAATATTTAAAATAGATCATTATGGTTGAAGGTTAATAAGAGTTAACATGAATCACCTACGTTAAATTATAACAAAAAAGTATCTTTGAACTTTAGGTGCCGGTATCAGAGACGAAGAGTTTGAAGGCCAATATATTTATATTTTATCTTAGTCAATGTCAGCACTGCAATGATAAAGTGATGCCACATTCATATTCTAAAAAATTGATAATCCCTCACAAACAGTTCTACTCGACCACCAAGAGAGTACTGTTTATTTCGTTTACTTAAATGTCCCTTAAATTTTCCCAACCAAAGTAGACTGTCGGTATCTTAATTATTTGTAGGCCTATAACACCATTTAGCCCAGTCAATAAAGGGTTTGAGTGGGAACTAATTAGTAAAAAGCTGATTTTTTCATGGATGTTAGTTGATTATATAAGGAATATTTTCTGAAAAGTCCACGCCCCTCCCCCTCTTGCTTCCCCCCCCCTACCCCTCTTAAAGTTCACTTTTGAAAGATTTTTTATTTTGTCAATATCTAAGAGATAAAAAGCGATAGAGTAATTTTTATTTCGTTATTGTAATCCTTATAATATTCTCTATCAAAAATGTTCTTTGAGTTTAAGCTATAAAACAATTATTTACCGTGTATTTTTAAATTTAATGTTAAAATTTTAACTTTTCTATTACAATAATTACATGTTTAGCTATTTTTTATTAATATGAGACAAGTTATGAAAAAATGGCTCAAATAAAACTTTTAGGGTATTTTGCAATCTTTAGCAATCAAAAATAGCTAAACATGTAATTATTGTAATAGAAAAGTTAAAATTTTAACATTAAATTTAAAAATACACGGTAAATAATTGTTTTATAGCTTAAACGCAAAGAACATTTTTGATAGAGAATATTATAAGGGTTACAATAACGAATTAAAATTTCTCTATCGCTTTTTATCTCTTAGATATTGACAATCTTTCAAAAGTGAACTTTAAGGGGGGCTAGGGGGGGGGGAAGCAAGAGGGGGAGGGGCGGGGACTTTTGTGTAAATACTCCTCTTATACTATTGTAACATCTGACAAAATTTCAGCTTTTCACTAATTACTTCCCACTAAGGCCTATTTTTTCCCTTTATTGACTGGGCTAATTGTAGCGCTGTGAAAAATGTTTATCCAAAGCTCTTTCTGTGTAACCTTAACAACAAATCAAAAGGGAAGGACAAACTATGTACAGAGTATTTATGTGTATTTCCTGACAAAATGGCTGAGTTTAACAAAATATGTGTTATTAACTTAATGTCAATAACTCAGATAAGGAGTTATTATTCTGTAAATAAATAGAATGCAAATGTTCGACCTTTTTCGAATTAAATATTAAAATCAAAGGTTTAGAAAAGATTTCATACACATGTATAAACTATATTGTATTGGGTTTCATAATCAAAATAGCTGCAACAACTCTAAATAAATTATTTTTGAAAGCCAAATAATATAAACAGAAAGATTTAGAATTTAGTTACATAAAATACAACTTGAAGAACAAATTAATGTTCAAAAAACAAAATTTTTAATGTCATAGAACTAAAATAATAAAATGTATTCTATAAAGACCTGATTATTACAACAGACCTGGAAGCTGGCAAGGCGGGATTTGGATCGACAGTTTGAAATCATCTTTGGCTATTTCTGTGAGTTTATTCCACTCTCCAGCTATTTTAGTTTAGATGTTAAATAAAGAAGAATGTTTAAGTACATTAGAGAAGAAAACAAATATGAGACTCTAAATTGTTAGTTTCTTATATTTTCACCTGCTATACACAACTTGAAAAGGAGGAAGTCTTATAAATAATAGATAGTTAGTTCTGTTGTAGATTATATAATAATGACAAGAAACAATTTAGTTGGATACATTATCTAGTAAGGTTTGCGATGTAGATCCCGATAATCTGGCATAACATGCGGATTATACAAACTGCAGTAACTTTTTATTTAAGTCTACTGGAGATGTACGAGTGCGTCAAGAGTTCCATACCGCCAGCCAATTTAAAATCCCTCAAACAAATATTAATAACAACGAATCAACACATCATAGTCGATATTATAATCATGGTTCGAATAAAAAATATATTTATTTGTTATATATTTAAATATATATGTTATGTAATAAAAATACGTTTTAGGAACAAATGAAAGAATGTGGCACTACTTGAATGAAAACCCCATTTTCCACAAAAAGACGGATTCTCTACAGTTTTTTTTAGTAAAGTATAACAGTATGGTTAACACCACTGTTTTTAAAAAAATTGCCAATGTACTTTCGGAAATAGAACAGTTTAGGTTAGCAACAGTTGTGAGAATATCTTGAAAACTACTTAGGCCAATCATAAAATAAAAACCAAAGTTTTGAAATCCTTAAATATAGCCATTTCAAACGATACCCCACTCAAAAGTATCATAAAACACTTATTTTTTGTGGTACCAAATTTTAATCATTAAAATTCATTGGGAAATATTTTAAAATTTTTATTATTGGAACATTCGTGGGTTTAATAACTATGCTAAATTACATCCCTTCTGAAGAAAACCGACCGACAGACAGTCTTATCTTAAAGCGACCCTATAAGAATTCCGTTTTTACATGTAAGGTAAGTAACCCTAACAATAAAGTGAACAATAATAATCAGATTGAAATTTCTGTCAAACCAATGTACTGTACTGATATACCAATAAACTAGTGTTAGTATATAGTACAATACAGTACGGCACAAGATGTAGCTAAACTAAATTACATCCCTTCTGAAGAAAACCGACCGACAGACAATCTTATCCCAAATCGACCCTATAAAAATTCCGTTTTTACTTGTGAGGTAAGTAGCTACGGCACAAGATGTAGCTAAACTAAATTACATATTTAGAAGGACAGATGTTTACATAGACAACGTGCTTGTCAATGTTAGATGGTTTCAACCAATAAAGCTTGTTCTATGTATTTTTACTGCACAGGATTTTACACATTTTTTATATTTATAAATCTATTCTTAAACGTAAATGAGCATTACCAATAGTTTGAAAAAGTGTATGTTTACTCTATTTACAATATTACCATTCTGTACATTTAAAAATAGATTTATGTAAATAATTGTTTTTGGTTAATCTGGATGTACAGCATTCTGAACTGGGTCTGCTACTAACCAGATATTATCCAGCATACTTGCATAGAACCAGATACACTTACAAATCACACATATCTCTAGTTGAAGCAATCAGCTAATTCCTTTGGAATTTTAATATGTTTCTAAATATAATTCCCACAGTGTATTTACTTTAATTTGTTACGTTTAACATTCCAGAATTACTTTTCATAGTTTGAAATAACACATTCAAACCACAATCCCACAAATGACCCCGAGCTTCAACTAGTCTCACATTTTCGATTTCTCTGGTAATTTCACTTTTACTGCAACTTTCTACTGCAAATGTTTCAGTGTCATCTACACAAATACTTCAACCACGTCTACTTTACCTAATCGGATACGAGTAATGTGACTCGATTGATTTAACGATTCCATTCAAGGTCATTTTACCTTATACTTTACCCACGTAGAATTAATTCTAGTTCAGTTTAAAACCTTTGAAATAACAATTCACTTTATTTGATGCATACATACATTTTCAGTAAGCTCTCATTTGTTAGTATAGAATCAACTTGCTCTAAAATATTACAATACTAAAGGAGACAATGGGCTCATCGATGTTTTATTACGATACGTATTATTTTTGTCCAGATTAGGTTACAATTAAAATATTTTCAAAATATTTTACTTTGGTTAAGACGTAACTTTAACGTAAATTACTAATAAATTATTTTTAGGTGTTGTTAATCAGATGTTTAACATCAAATTTATGTATTTATTATTGTGATAATTACTACCAATATAGAACTTTGTTTTGTTATCAAAAAATTTGTTTCTAGTGTCTATTTCTACTGTACTGGTTTTAACAAATTTTATGTAATTGAAATTTCGTAAGTGCAATAAAAATAACTGCGAAAGAACCAATTTTTATAAAAAACTTTGAAAGAAATCTTTTTTGAGTTTTTAATTACAAAATTAGAAAATGTATAATAGTACATAATTTTAACATACTCAAGAAGTGTTGTCCAACGACACCAAAATTATTAAAATCGGTCCTGGAAAAATCTAGAAATAAGAGTTACACCAACAAAACTATTATTTTCTTAAAATGAATCGTAAACATTCGAGTCATGTCATCTCATCTTTCTTTAAGAAGTATGCATTCGTCCTACAAAATGCTCTATTCCACACTGCAATTTGACATCAATTTGTAATAAACCTTAACAAGTTTTACAACTTTTTACATTCCTTAGAAACATTTTCCTTGCGTTAGTCCCAAAATGTTTATTAAATTGTAAATATCCTTCATTAAATTTTTGAAACTTACTGAAAAGATGGACGCAAGACAAATAATTGTTTCTATACTGAGATGTGTGGAATAGTAGAGACTTAACATGTTAAAAAGCTATTAATAACAAGTTATATTTGTTTACATAAGATTGATATCACATTTACTTCGTAATTAATGAGAAGAATTTCAATGAAAAAGAAATATTGTACATAAAATTAAATGAGATATCTGTTATGAAACCTTGTAATTACGGTCAAAATTTAAATAATTTATGCAATTGTTATCTGAGAGTATTACAACTTCTTTTTTTAGGTAAACTTATTTTCATTCTATTTGAAAAATGGATATTTTGTATGTTTTAACTACAAAGAACATAAAATGGTTTAATGTAGTTTTGTGGTCGGATTTGTATAAAATAATTAATAGTTAAATAACAACGACAAATTGTAAATGTCGTGATAATTAGGTCTTACAAATGCCGCAAATATTAAACTTACTTGACACTATCTATAAAATCAAAGTCATTAACAGGTGACTTTTAAGTTTAATCGCCACAAATGCGTTGCCGAGGCACTAAAAGACACATGTAAACGATGTCATTGATAATTATAAAGACAGCATTGTTCTTCTTCTTGGAAAATTAAAGTAAATATTAACTTAAACTAAATAATGCCAACCTTATTTTAAACTTTAGTTAAAACACGTTCACATTACAAAAACAACTCTAAATGTTATTTGTTACTTGACGTTGAAAATCTATAGACAGTTTAACACATGACAATACTACTAACATCATTTTTATTCCACTTAGATGTATTTAGTTTTTTAAAAATGCAACAAATTGAAAATGTTGCGACAGTTAATATGAAAGACTGTCAAGTATATTAAAATTACTCGGCACTAGTTAAAAATCAAACTAATTTTGAAATGTGACATCAGGTGTCGTGACAAAAATCGTTGTCATGACAAGTGACTTTTAGTTTTCATCAAAAAAGTCCCGTTGTCGTGTTACTAAAAGTCATGACTTAGTGTCACATGAAAACCGTCTTTAATACAAGGCAAATTAAACCAAACACAGATGATTATCGAATCAAATGGTGGCAATCTCAAAACTGAATCACAAAATATTTGCCATACTCTAAAATTGTCGTACATTATCAATAAAATATTGTGGATATACAATTTTCAGTAGGTACTCAAATAATTAAGTATTAATTTATTTATTTTTAACTAATGATGTATTTCAGTTTACAAGTTAAAATTCAACAGGCCTAGTTAGTGTTGTATTTACCGTAAATTGGCCAGAAAACACAATTTAAGATAAAAACTGATTTGATCTTTTATCAGCAATGCAAGCTCAATTTTAGGATTTTGTATAGATCCTAAAATTACCTTTCTAACAAGACAAAAATTTCCACGCAGAACTCTATGAAAAACCTCTTTAAGGAATCAAATTTAACTTTTTATACTTTGTGTAGATTATATATTTATAAAGTCCTTACTCATCCCACTCGCAATTGTTAATATCGCCATAATTTAAGTTGCTTCGAATGTGTGAAAAGTAAAGTATTCTCAGTATCGTAAAGTTTCCTTAGCTGTATTCCACTTTGGTTTAAAAAAAAAGTGCATTAGACGTGAAACTTCTTAGGTTCTAGAAACAGCTGATTTTACGTATTGCTCTCTTTGCATTTGTTGACAATTTTAATATTTCAGGATTAGGAAATGGACATGTGGAATTTAATTGCAGAAAAACTCTCTTATTAAATGACATATTTCGTCTATTCATCAAATCCCAATAATTCAAAATATAAGAAAGAAATTATGGGTGATGGATGTAGTTTGATACAAATATTAAATTATAGGCTCTCTACATTTAACATGTTGAAAATCAATAACGTCATAGACTCTGTAAGGTATAGTTTCCTGTTTCTAGGCCTAAATAGTTTCTTTTGATGAACGAAGTAAACAAAAGATTTGATAACAATAAACAACGATTCAAACATACGACATCTGTTTGATTTCGTCCATTAGCTTTAATTCTTCAACAAAAATTAAATAAATATTAAAACTTGTTCAGCTAATGTTCAGTATAATAAGCAAAGGTCTTCTGGTTCCTTATGCTACTTATTAACTCAATACACGCGGTGCATGCGCGTAGAATATTTATGACGTATGCGACGAAGAGAGTAGAAATGATTCTCCATTTCTTTCTTCTCAACTGCTGGTTTTAGTCTGATAAGGGGAACTGTTTCAATTCTCATCTCGATCAGACCAACTCATACTACTTGCTATACATACATAGCCTACAGTACGCACTGCCCATGAGTAGAGACTATTCACCTACTCGTTCCTTTCAACAGCTGAGCCGGTTGAAGACGGAGAAGTGGAAGCGTTTCACTTTTCGTCTGTTCCTCAATTTGCCGTACATCACCTAAAGAAGTTTTACTACAAAAATATAATCTAAATGTTCATTTCATTTTAAATTTGCTTCAATGCTTGAAACCAAAAAGCATATATACGCTTCCAGAGCACATATACCTAGTCTATTATTTAAATCATATTCCTTCTCTTTATTAATACCCAACTAGTTAATTACCATTTTTTGAATTAAATATTTGCCTATATAAGTCAGCATCAAATAGATAATACATTGCATTTTTTACAATAATGTTGTAAGGCAAATCACTAATGTAAATTATATGAATACTGGACCAATAGAGAAACACACCATATAATATGTTGAAAGCATTGTGATAAACCTCCATTGTGGTCAATTGTGTTAACTGCTCCAAAAACGTGACTGTATTTTTATCAAAACCATAGAATTTCAGTTTTTTTTTGTCAATACTGATGCGATACTGTGTTAAAGGTTTTTGTCATGTAGAAAAAAACCACACCATACCTAATTTTTAGATTCTACCCTATGCATTCATTTCTTGACACAGTTTACCAAAGCATTACAGTACATGTACTTTTATTTGAAATAAAATCATACATTCCCAGAACCAGGGTTTCTAAAGCGTCCTGTCATTAGCGCAATGAATATTTGGAAAATTAAACAAAAAATGTGAAAATTTCATGAAGTATTTCGGTTTAAAGAAGGTTAACATTGTATATTAGACTTGCATTCTTAAATGTTGGTTCATTAGATTAAATTAATGTTCTTTGTTAAGAAAAATCAAATCAATGGTTATCATTGAACATACATTGGTCTTTAAATTATACAATATTTGTTAATATAGTTTTGATTGTTTTAATAATTATTACTTAAGTTGATGTCGAACAATATGAAATTCTTAATTTCACTTTTTCAATGCTATATAACTCTTTTCGACTTTTTCTTCTGTCAGTCACTATCAAATTTTGTTAAAAAAAATTTAACACAATACAAACACAGACACTTTTAATATAAAAGTACAAGTGTTTTAAAATGTCAGACCGTTTTTATTATTATTATCTTTGCTTAATATCTTTACGTTATACCTGTTAGACTAAAGCATATGGGGAGTGGCGAATGGCGCAAGTAAATTGAATGCAAGTAATTAAGTTCAACTGTGTTGTAGGTTCCAATACTTAAAACTGGACGAGCGCATTTAACCAATGACTTATCTGTTCTCCTATTTTATTATTTTGTTGAACTGTTGGACCCAGTTAGCTGTAAGCTGTAGATATATCAATATTGATTTATTGTCATAGCAACTAGAACGATTGGATTTTTTATTATTTGTGTATACTGAAATTAAAGTTTATAAAAAACAAATGAGTCTATGTTAGTTAAAAGACTGAATTTCCCATCAATGGAATATTTTCAAATATGTTCAGTAACTCCTGAAAATATCTAGGACAATGGCACAAACAGACACACGAAAATAAATTCTTAAAAATATTATTGTACAATTATTAATTATGCTAGGTTTCAATTTTGTAATTCGTTTGACTCTAAAATTTATATTCAACTAAATTATGTTTCTCTTACCTACATAAGTTGCAATAACCAATTGTAGAACTTTCGGTACAACTAACTGTTAATAATTTTATGCAAATTTAGATGAACAAATGCTAAATCAACCAACAATTATTTAAAAGAAAATGTATACAAGGACTGTCATTCAATTGAAAATAAAGTTCTTCAGATTTTATCTTCAAATAAATCAAAGTCAACTTTTATACATCATAGGCATACTATTAATACGTAATATAAATACCAACATTCCCACATAACATGAATGCCATGTTAATCAAAGCAAGGTTTAACGAACATCATAATTGTTACAGCTAAATAGCGCCAAACAGACGTTCTAATAAACCAACACGCATATTGATATGTCAAGAGTGGATTCCTTCTTCAGTAAAACATCTGTCATGTAAAATCAACTTGAACGGAAACCAGAAAGACAGGATTTATTAATTCTATCTGTGTTTTCTACAGTAGTTCTTTTGCAGTACCAATACAAAATATATGTTACAATTCAATTTGTCTGCACTTTTTATTCCAGAAAACCCATGTATAGCACATTATAAACATCTTCATTTCCCACTTTGAAAGCTAATTAGGATTTGTGTTTAATCACCTCCCCTCAAATTCAGTTTTTGTTTTAATATAAAATCTGTATTCACATTCCCCTTAAAATTAACCATAAAGTCTCTTTTTCCCTTAAATTAATCACTTTCTGCCAATAGTACTAATGAAGGACTGAAAGAGGATTGACACATGATAAAGCCAACATCAATAGCCGGATATGAACCTATGACATGTGTGGCTTATTGACATTTCTTATGTTGCGTGAAGTAAATCGTTACTTAAGCTTGTCTTTTTGTGATTTTAATTTTTGGTAGTGGTTTTTAAATTTCTTTGGTAAATAGAGTGTTTGTTGTATTAATATTCAAGATACGTATTCCGTAAATTAAAGAGTTAAGGATAATTTTACAAACAAACCTGGCCCTATCGTTCTTCTGGGTTTCTGCATACGCTGGAACTCAAGGTTTCAGAGAAAAAAAGGCACGCATAACGTCCACCTTTATGTACATTTTAAAACAGTTTTTGTTTATACAGTCGGATGAATAAAGGTTAGAGATGTAAGGAAATTAACTGGTGTAGATTAAGCAAACTGTCGATGGACATCTTCAATTCGTCGGGAAGAAGTGGTGGTTTCGCATCTACGCATTGGCCATTCCATGCTGTTCTATGCTGTTTCTGACGAGGTATAAGGACACACCACAATGTTCATATTGTGGTAAAAATGTATGCTATAGAATGATTCTCATGTTATTGTCCTAGTGTTAGCCTCTCTGCGTCGTGTGAATGTCTTTAGTACAAGTCGTTTTTATTTGGATGCTTTTTGTAAAATTATAGGTATTTTTGTTATTTGCTGCAATTTATTTGTTATATTTTTGTTTAATGCATAGTAATCAATTTTAACAGCATTAATACTCTTGATGTTCAGTTTTCAGGTGTAACAGTAAAATAAAAACATTAATAATTATTTATTACTGTATAAGTAATTAAAATGCGTTGTTGTACAGTTAGTTTGTAAATAAATAGATGGGCATAAATCTATTTCAGATTTAGGATGCAGTGGCGGATCCACGGGAGGGGGAACGTCCCCCCCAAACCTAAAAAAAAGAAGAAAATAGGAAGCCAGGTATACATTGTGATGGCAAATATCTTAGATACATATTACAATCACATTACGTCTAAAAGTCACAAATATTGAATTGCAACCAACCCGATATTTTGAACTCTAGCCTTTGTTTTATCAGTCTGTACTAATATTATATGCTGAAGAGCTGCGGTAAAACGATGTAGTGCCATCTCGTCCAAAACCCTATTTCCTAGAAAAGAGTGCCATCTCGTCCAGCTCAGATTTACAGTTGAATAAACACATTAATTAGTGCCATCTCGTCCAAGTGAAAACTTGACAAGGGTTGAGGAAGGCAACGCAGGTAGCCTGTGGTTGTGCGCCCTCGCCTACCACCCTCACCGCTCTCCCACCCCTTTGTTTACATGTGGACACTGCCAATTTAAACCTCATTTATTATAAATTTATATTTCGACTTAACGAGACAAAACAATCGATTGTTTGAATTTTTACTCTAAACGTTAATAACTTGCTTAATTATTAACAAATCTTTATAAAATTTTAATATGTTTTTTATATAGTCAATTAGAACATATGTGGAAAGTTTGAACAAATCGGTTAGTAATTATAAGTTTTCGATTAAAATTTATTTCAATAAAGATCGAAAATTGAGTACATTATTATAGAAAAACGTTTATATTTTAAAAACTAATCAAATATAGATTCCTTATGAAATTTACTATAAATTATCAAGTTTTTATTAATATGTATTATTTGCAAGTTCTAAGATTTTGAAATAGATTTTGAAACAACCCCTAAAACTATACATATTATTTATTTACTTTCCTTAAAGCTAGAAAGCTGAAATGTTTTACATTTATTTCTTAAAATCACATAGGCCTATAAAAATTAAAACAGTTTTACTTTTTGTCACGTTCTGCTAAGGGGTGGAAATGTAGTAACAACCCTAAAACAATTAATAATTTGTATATTTTCCTGAAAGTTAGAGAGCTGAAATTTTGCACATTAATTTATTACAAGATGCATATAAAATAAACCAGTTTTACACTTTGTAACGTTCTGAAAAGGGATTGAAAACTAGCAACAACCCCTAAAACTATAAATATTAATTGAATAACGTTGAGGAACGTGAAATTTGGTACATATATATGCTCATAGGCGCTAGAGACGCACTAAGAAATAATACTACCAGACATCACCAATATACTGTTATAAAACAATTAAATGAATTGTATAAGTAATAATATTTAATTGTATTTAAATGAATAGTTTCCGAGTAAATTGGATGTAAATCACGTTTTCCCACTTTTGAAGATTTGTCCTTTTTTAGCGCGCTCTAGCGGCTATATAGTTGATCGTAGAAATACATGCCTCGTACATAAAATGTTGAAAACATAAATGTGACAAAAATTAAACTAAAACTAAACCTTCCTCTATTTGTCCTTTTTTACGCGTTAGTACGAAGTGCATGTTTTTGCTGTTTTACACAAGGTATGAAGATGGTTAAATATTGCTTTCCCGGCATCAGTGAAGTGTATTAATACTATATTTATAAAGAATAAATATAAGGTTTGTGTATTTATAGTAGTTTCGATTGACACGCTAAAGTAATCAAATACCTTGCTGTTTTACGCAATGTATAGAAGACCCTTAATAAAAAGAATTAAACGTTCGAATAGTTTTTGTAGACCTGTCAAGTAAACAATAGCATAGGGTTTTGGGCGAGATGGCACTATTTGGCAGGTAGAGAATTACCCCCCGCCCTACGTTCGTGGAATTTGGACGAGATAGCACTTGGACGAGATGGCACTTGGACGAGATGGCACGACACCGGTAAAACGGCCAGACGACAGCGAGGCACGAGTAAGGGTCTACTGGCCAGCCTTAGACTATGGTTCTCGGAATTATGCATAAAAAATCCGTGTAGTAGGCATAATTTTTTTAAATTTGACAATCTGTATTATTCTTTTTACAAAATTGAGAATATCCCATAGTTAATTATGTTATCTAAAAAATATTTTTAAAGATTTAGAGATAAAGAGAATTTATTGCAGTACAATACAATAATGCAGTGTTGCTTTGAGAATTACAATGTAATCACTTTTTTAATACAGGTCTTTGATATATTCGTTTTTAACTCGCGCTTCCGTATTGTACAGTGTATAATCCTTTGCAAGAATATCAAAAGGAGTCCATGCCAAAATTAACTACAGTAATCATCGTAGGACTAAGCAGCTTTTATCTGACATGAAATTCATGTTCATGAGCAATACTAAATATTTGTGACAAAGATGTTTGCTCCATCATCCACACGCTTAGTGCGGAAATGTTATTTCTTCCTTAGGCTGTGTTATACGAGCGCTGTTAGCGCCGCGTTTTCAACGTCACGTTAACGTCGGTTTATTGAGTAAATGGAACTCCCGTGGTCCATGTTATACGAGCGCTATAAACGTTGGCGAAACCGCGTTAACCGGACGCTATCAACGCCGAACCAAGTTATACGGAGCGCTGTCAACGCGCACTCGCACCGCAGCGCAGACCAGAGTGACCACAGTAGTCAGAAGTAACGACTTTGTCCTGGTTCTAGTTGTTATTGTTTATTTCAAAGTGGTTATTGTGTACTTCAAAGTGACAAAATGTTTGACACTGAAAAATTTATTTACGCTTTCGAACAGCAGCTACATATTTATGACGTTTAGTCAAAGTTATAGCAATAAATAATTGAAAGCTAAATGCTAGAATGAGGTTGGTGAGACAATGCCCCATCGTCTACCCTTCCTCAAATGTTTTACACAATTCCTCAAATGTTTATACTATTTTTAATACACCTAGACAGCCTAACTCAATGGTGTCCATCTTGGAAATGTGTGACACCACGTTGACAGAGTCCCGCGTTGGCGACACGTTACGACCCGCTTTCAACGTCATAACTTGGGAATTTAACGCCTGGTTTTCAGCGTTATCAACGCGGCGCTAACAGCGCCCGTAGTGATTGAGAGATTCGAAAAATCAGGAGGAAACCAAAGACTTTCTCTATAGCATTAGGCGTAAGGACACTCAATATAAATTGAACTTCAAATGTTGTTCTATTAAGGTAAAAGTCACCTGTTCATTTGTAATTAGTATTAAGCTTGTTTCTTTGAAGTTAAACTTGTAAATTTTTTCTATTAGTAGTTTGCTCTTTAAAGATTTGTAGTTCTATTCAAATAATTAAAAGGATTACTATTCAACTACTATACAAAATCTGAATAGTAACATTTAAAAAATCTTGTATAAAACATAAAATTCTGAAGGGAAATTTTAACAAGAAAATGCTCCCAAATTGGTTATTTTTAGTTTGATAATTTCAAACGACAATCCTCTAACCCCCCCCCCCTCACGAAAGTTCCCCTCCCAAAATGATGGCCTGGATCCGCCACTGATATTTAGTACCTATTTAAATATCATAACGTCTATTTTAACTAACTCGAACTCATTTTGTTGAGGTAATTTAGTTTTAAATTTAATTTTAACTAATATTCGTTACACTTATACATGAAAATAACAAAAATTTATTTATTTAGGCCTAAAAGAAAAAATAAAGTACTACCTAAAATAAAAAAAAAACAATGCAAACTTTCAATTATTAGGTTCATATTATTGTAAAATACCCTAAACGATATTGATTAAATACCTTCTTCATATTGATTAAGGTTCTATAACTGAAGGTAGTAATATTAAATTTTTTATTTATTGGTAAATTAGCTTATAAGTAATTATTAACTCATGATATCTATGAATTTGTATACATAGTAAATCAGACCACCCGTGCCCAATGTATAGCGATTGAACCAAATGAGCTTCAGCATTCGTTTTAACTTAAACCGACCTATTTCAACCCTAGAGAATTCAGTAAAAATATTTTCAAATCTCAAAAATGTCCCAAAATAGCTTTTTTTTGTGGGGTGGGTTCGATTTTGGAAAATTTTCAAATGCAGGTTGAGTGATACCTTATTTTATAGGTCTCTGTTCACTGATCATTTTGGAAAAAAGTTTTAACTTATCTTACTGCGTATGTACAGGTGTTCCAAAACGTCCAAAAAGTAGTGTTTTACAGTTAGTTGTATTGTTATAGCTTACCACATAACATAGCCTACATAAAACAAATTTTTTTCCCAGATTCATGAGAAGATACCCTTTCCAAAAACGTGCTTAAGTTGTCCTTTACTAAAACATTTTTTAACATTTTCAAATTTAAAAAAAGATTCAATTTTGGAAAGAAAAACAGATTAAAACTCGAAAATTCCAAATAGTATCATTAGTCGTGAAGCCCCTCATTGAAAAGGTCTTTCAAAACAAACATTTTTTGTATGGAAAGTTTTACTTTATCCTAACCGTTTCAAAATGGCGTCTGGGAAACTTAGTTTCTTCACGGGTGGTCTGATTCACCCGGTATAGTACTTATTAATATAGCACCATAATATGTATTCCCAAAAAATAGTATTAATTAATAGATATGATACATAGTTGACTTTTTGAAATTTTGTTAAAAAAATCAGAAATCATTGAAGTAAAATAAAAAGTTTCAAAATAGTTGATGCATTATATATGACGTGTTTACGCTGTTAAAACTCCATTAAGCTCTAAGATGGCGGCAAAGCTTGTCTATGCGAACCGATAAAGTCTTACAGTATTAACTTCTGGGTATGTGACAACTTCAAACATTTCAAAATAATAAGTCTGTTTTAGTACACAAGGCAGGATATTTCAGGAACCTTAAAAGGTTTGTTTTATTACACAAAATAAATGAAGATGGTAGCTAAACTCAAACGTGGCTATTTACTATTCGATTTTGATTAAACTTGTGTTATCTTTAGGTTATTAAATTGTGGAAACAATTAAGATATACATGCAAGCTACAGACTAGACATTTTGCAAGTAGAAGCACACTAACTCTATTGATAAACAAAACATTCGAAACCCATACATTATCAAAGCTAAATAAAATTAATTGTAAATTGTTTCATTAAATTTCAATATGGCACTTACTCTGACTGGTCTTTGCTGATACTAATATTGTGAAATGACATTTCCACACATTTTAACCATCTTCAGAGGTTACAAGGAGGTGCTGCTCCCATCAAGCAGTGAAATACTCACATGGCATAACTTATTTTTAACTTCGCTCATGATAACAAATAATTTGTTTTAAATTCGTACTTTGTTATATGACACATGAGAATAAATAATTGACCGAGCGTAAGCGAGGTCTCCGTTTTAACTCGACCGTTCGGCATTTCGTCTGTGTGTCTGTGTGTCTGTCTCACGATTACGGCCAAACGCCTTGACCGATTTTGATGATTTTTTGCATGAATGTTCCTTATTCCTAGGCCGAGCCATGTATATATACGGTTTTTTTCTATTTTTAATTTTTAACCCCTTAAATAAATAAAAATGGCGGCCGGACCGTTTCTCTCAGTGTAAGCTTTTTTCCAAAGCCAGTTTGTGGCTTAACCGTAAGTCGAATTTAAAAACTAATAACATTTTGCAAATTAAATTTTAAACAAAATTGTATTCTTGATTTTTTTCCGTATCTCTAACGGTAAGCTCAGAAAATGGCCGTAACCTTGGAATTTGTTAAAAATCGTCCAAGTTTTGTATTTCAACCATGTTTTTATACATTTATTCTAAACCAATTCAAAAGTGTTCCATAGCTTTTTTGTAGATAAAGGTTTAAAGAATTCATATATGCCAGTAAAAAAAATTATTGAAGTAAAATTAAGAAAGTTATTAGTTCAAAAAACAATCACGTTCAGTAACGAAAGGAAAATGTTTAACTTTAGGCCTACATAAAAAGTAGTAAAAATTATTGTAATTTTTTTCATAAATGTAAAAATGTTTCGTAATTTAGTTCTAAATAGAATTGTATAAAAATATTTATCAATTTCAAATTTATTATTTTGAAAACACCAGTTTTTATGTTCCTATTACAAGACTGCTAACAAAACTAGGCCTGTTTTTAATAGTAATTTAGGAATATATCATTTGCAGAAAAATGGCATATTATTATAAGAAGTGTAGAGGATAAATCAAAGAATTGAACTGTATGCCTGTAAATTATCATTGTAAATTTCATGAAAATATTTGACTTAGCTTTACTTGAATTACAAAATGAGATGAAACCTCGCGGCGATAAAGGACATACAAAAAATGACCGTAGGACACCGTGGGAAGTGTTGGTACATGGGTTGACATCACTATCACGACGTTTTAACATCGTTTGTTTTCATTATTTCTAATATTGGAATATTATATGGAACTTAAGTTAACTTATGATACATTGTTAAGTTTGAGTTATTTAATTATGTAAATATTTAATTATATGTTTTCCCTCTATAACTTGATATTTTTAGCTATCTTACCCATTATTAACCTAAATAAAACACAATGCCTCTAAAAGAAAAGCTTTAGCAGTTAAAGCTCAAGAAAAGAAATAAAAACGAGAACTAGAAATCCCGGAATCGCGGAAATTGTAAATAATGTTTCACAGGCTAAACCTTGTGCTTACTTCCTTACTGGCACACTATTTTTAACCTAAGCTCAAAACCGCATTTGTTATTTCAACGAACGAGGTCTACTGTTCACAGAAATACTAGTAGTTTTTACTTTCCATCCTAATTTTTTGAAAATTGTATAATGTATCAGACGGAACTTATTACAAATCATCCAACTATGTTTATCTAATTGACCAAGCGAAGCGAGGTCTCCGTTTTAACTCGACCGTTCCGCATTTCGTCTGTGTGTCTGTCTCACGATTACGGCCTAACGTCTTGACTGATTTTGATGATTTTTTGCATGAATGTTCCTTATTCCTAGGCCAAGCCATGTATTTATAAGGTTTTATCAATTTTTAATTTTTAACCTCTTAAATAAAATAAAAATGGCGGCCGCACCGTTTCTCTCAGTGTAAGCTTTTTTCCAAAGCCAGTTTGTGGCTTAACCGCAAGTCGAATTTAAAAACTAATAACTTTTGCTAAAAGCAAATTTGATTTTCAACAAAATTGTATGTTTGATTTTTTTCCGTATCTCTGACGGTAAGCTCACAAAATGGCAGTAAACTTCAAATTTGTTAAAAATCGTCCAAGTTTTTGTATTTCAACCATGTTTTTATACGTTTATTCGAAACCAATTCAAAAGTGTTGCATAGCTTTTTTGTAGATAAAGGTTCAAAGAATTCATATATGCCAGTAAAAAAATGATTGAAGGAAAATTAACAACGTTATTAGATCAAGAAACATTTATTAGTTATTAGCATGTTCAGTAACGAAAGGAAAAAGTTAACTTTAGGCCTACATAAAAAGTAGTAAAAATTATTGTAATTTTTGCATAAATGTAAAAACGTTTCGTAATTTAGTTCTAAATAAAATTATATAAAAGTATTTATCAATTTCAAATTTCTTATTTTGAAAACACCAGTTTTTATGTCTTTACTACAAGACTGCTAACAAAACTAGGCCTGTTTTGAATAGTAATTTAGGAATATATCCTTTGCAAAAAATGGCATATAATAATAATAAAGTGTAAGGGATAAGAAAGTGTAGAGAATAAATCAAAGAATTAAACTGAATTCTTGTAAATTTCATAAAAGTATTTGACTTCTTTACATGTACTTGAATTACAAAATGAGATGAAACAAATGAAACCGCTCGGCGATAAAGGACATACAAAAAAATGACCGTTGGACACCGTGAGAAGTGTTGGTACATGGGTTGAGAATAAAGTTGAGATCACTATCACGACGTTTCATCATCGTTTGTTTTCACTATTTCTAATATTGGAATATGATATGGAAGTTATGGAACTGTAAAAATACATTGCTAAGTTTTGGTTATTTAAGTATGTAAATATTTAAGTATATGTTTTCCCTCTATAACTTGATATTTTTAGCTATCTTACCCATAATTAACCTAAATAAAACATAATGCCTCTAAAAGAAAATCTTTACCAGTTAAAGCTCAAGAAAAAAAAACGAGAACTAGAAATCCCGGAATCGTGGGAATTGTAAAATAATGTTTCGCTGGCTAAACCTTCTGCTTAGCCTACTTCCTTACTGGCACACTATTTTTAACCTAAGCTCAAAACCACATTTGTTATTTTAACGAGCGAGGTCTACTGTTCACAGAACTACTAGTTAAAAAGTGGTAGTGGAGTGCTACAGTTTATGAATGAAACTTACTACACTGATTCTGGAATACTAGTTACATTTTATTCCTAATTTTGTGACTTACAGACTTAATTCACTCTCAAGATGGGAAGGATTCAGTATAGCGTATACCAATGACACGAAATCTAGTCTACATGCAATTCAAAATAAGGAATCTAGTAAGCCAATCACTTGAATTGCATAATAATTGCACATGATATACGATTTATCGTTACTGCAATTACTTGCTTACTCTGTAATTTGCGCATGTCGTTCCGCATTCATCCGTTAATTGTGAGTGCGCGCTCGTTCTCTACATTGGCTAAAATCGGATGTTGAATAAAGGTTTCATAAGTGTAGCTGAACCAAATTAATATTAATAATCATTGACTGTAAAAAAATCATTGGGAAACAGAGTTCCAGTTTATGAAATTATGTTACAAAACTTCTGTAATTAATTTACTATTATTGTTCATTATCACATATGTATTCCATCTAGATAAATATTCGAGATAGGCTGCCTTAAATTTATATAACCTTATGTAATATAATATGCAAGGGAAATATATTGTTTTTGTTTATATAATATTAAATAGCTTGACAGTCTTCAGAGCAGTTTTGCACTTTAGATTTAAATAAGAGTAAATCCGATAAGACATTGTATTAATTTTCTCTTATACAAATTACTCTTAAATCAATGTTGAGCTTAACTTATAACATGAAGATAATTAAAGTGATTCAAAATATAATATTAAATAAATAAACTAACTACAGTAAATTTTAACATAAAACAAAACGTAATAATTAATAGCTAAATGCCATTAACAACAAAATTCTTAACAGTAAAAAAAGAACACAAATCTACAAAGTTATCAAAAGGTTTAAAAAGTCTTAATTAATTAGTACTTAATTAATTAGTACTTAAGTAATTTAACATTTATTTATTATTTATTTTCATTTTTTTATTTTTAAATTGCACTCTTTTGAAGTCCTCAGGGTGGGCAAAATTGTAAGTGATTGTGTTCTGTAAATGTTTCTCAATTTCTCGTATGTTTATCATTTAAGTGTCTTTTTTTGACTCGAAAACGCAAGGGACGTCGAAATGCTCCTAATGCACCTGCACATACGGGGGTTTTAAGCATATTAATTTTTAAATATAGAAGAAGTAACTGCTTCATTTGTACTGATATGTATAAACATTTAAGATACTATAAAAATACTAACAAAATAATACAACGCTATCTTATTTATCATGCCTGCTGCAGTTATTTTCCACCTCAGCCACAATTATATAAGTGTTCAGTTGAGACATGTTTCATCAAATCAGTTCATAATCATATATACAGGGTAAATATACAGCCAGTAACTAGGTTCGAACATATGAGCCTGCAACTATAGAAGACTGGGCTAATGTCTTTAGCCTCTAGGCCATCCCGCTATGTAAGGAAGAAAATATGGCCAACCTGTTCAATAGTCATGTTTGTGATAGTAAAAGGAATAGACAAAGTAAACTCTGTATTAAAATCAGGTTCGGATTCATTTTAAAACTGACTTAATTTCAACTTATTCAACGCATTTCCTACTTGGCGTTTCTGCGAGTTTTCCTTGGAGTTGCCTTGATGCAGAAATGAAAAAGTTTGTGTAAAAGTGTTCATTGATGGTTTTTGTAATTAGGAAACCTGTTTTTATGTAGTAGTGTGAAGTGTTTTAGGTTAACGAATAGAAAGTTGAAATGACCGTTGTAATAAAATAGAGTAAGGAGTGCAACTTTGTTGCTAGCACGTGGGTTACTACAAATGTAATTCTATTGGAAGTATAATGTCAGAATGTTTACTTTCTAAATAAGTGCAATAGATAAGGCAGGACGTGGATGCATTTTTAATTTGTTGTAAGAGATCTGTGCAAAGCGTACAATCATTGTTTATTACATATAAGCACTTTTATATATTATGAGTTATGGAATATCTAAGTATATAAACATTTGTATACCATAATTGCTTATTATTCGTCACTTGTACTCAAAAGTAAGGTTTCTTCAGTTGGATTTAAAAATAAAATTGTATTCAAAGGATGTGTTAGAGACATCATATGAAAGGAAAAGCGCCCCTTCGCGAAATATTACACTAGACATGCAAGAAAAGGTTAACTCATTGTCTACACATGCAAATCCTATAATTTATCGTTATTTTCAATTTATTTCACAATGATTGATTGGAGATATCAAACTAATATCTACACACATGCTTTCTCTAATGAGGCTAACTCATTGTCTACAAACGCATCAGTAAATAATTTATCGTTATTTTCAATTACATTCACAGGATTGATTGGAGATTTCAAACTCCTATCTACACACATGTTTACTATAATGAAGCTAACTCATTGTCTACACACGCATCAGCATGTAATTATCGTTATTT
>JAGFPH010000157.1:134741-178537 GCA_018207615.1 Philaenus spumarius | reverse complement strand
ACTGTAATGCATTTTCACTTCTTCTCTTGAAGCTCCTTCATACTCAACATTTATATTTCCTACACGTGTTCTTTTATTCAAATTAAAGTTTTCATATTAATCTTTTTCTACAATTGAAAATGTTTCTACGATAAAAAATGCACAGACTATAAATTGCACTTCTAATCATATTATGTTGTATATGTTTAGTGTTCCGTTTGTCTGTATGTCGCAGACAAATATCTCACAAAAGGATAAAGTTATCACAATTAAATAATAATAAATCTGAAATCCACTCTTATCTGAAATGGTTATCGTTATTAGTTAGTACCTGACATGTTGTTATTAATATCATTTTGTGTATTAATTTTGTGTTGAAATAGAATAATTATTGTGTGTATCCTTTTAATGTGATATAAAACGAGAAATATTCTGCCTTCATTACTTATGCAAAGAAATTATAAATGCTAAATTTAATTGAGATATATGCGTACAACACAACAGTGCAACAAACTAACACTCAACAGGTGTAACTAGTTACTTTAAACAAAAAGTCATGTTAATGAGCAAGCACATGCGCTGCTGACTACACAGGCCTACATTTATATATTCTAGTTGTGTCAGCCATAGGCTAAATTAAAAATAATGTGACACCTGACAAACTTAATTAATTTGTAGGCTTTAGGTTTGATGTTTAGATTGTTAATACAAATTACACTTGAAACAAGCTGTGACGCTTAATAAATGATTTCTTTATTGCATCTACCACTGATATTTATCTTTCTCAATCTTTTGTTATTTATGTTTTAGTTGCTTATGTAATAATGCATCAAATATAAATATTTCTATCCTGGAGAAATTGCCGATATTTATAAAAACAATTATGTTTACATTTTACATAATATAATGAACGATATAATGAACGAGTTCCTTCATTTAAGGGCCAAGATAAAATGCTTCCCCCAACCTAAACTTATTATTTAAAAGTTACAGTAAAACGTATAGTAAAATGATTGTGTATAATTATTTTATAATTTTGATCATAATGTTTAGGCATTGTGATGTAGCGTAATTATTTTTAACGTGTCCTCTATCTATCACTCCAAAATTTGTACGCCTTAAGATTTTGAGAAGTTTATTTTCCTAATAGTACTCCGTCTTCATTAGTCTAACTAGCAGAAACTGAAGAGGTCAGCAAAAATAATAATTTGAATTTAAACAAAATAAATTTAGTAAGACACACTTTTCAAATTGTTGAATTTTAAGTTATTAAAAAATAATAGTTGGATAGTTAAAATAATTTAATTTTAAAACTATTATTTTCTTAAATTATTTATAACATTGAGTCAAAATCTATAAAAAAATTAGATCCTTTTTAAAACAAAGATACTTACATTTTCAAGATAATACTTTTTTTGACAAATTTTCAAGCGAAGCCTGTCAAAAACATTCAAGATGATTAATATGATTTTAAATGTATAAACTCTTATAAACTCTCACAATTTTTGTTATTTGAGGGGAATTTAATTAAAATATGATTGTTTTTTTCAACAAATACGACAAAATCTAATAAAATTGTAATAGTTTAACTCTTTTCTTACTTGCACCGACCAGGTAAACTTATAATTTGTTTTTACAAAATATAATTTTGTACTTTTCGGTAGTTTCTAGTATTGATGGAGTCTTTCTCACATTTTGTACAAAGAATGACGACTACTAACAGCTAAATTTACAAATTAAAAATAACGGTCAGAAGTAAATTAGAAACGCTATTAAAGGAACATCAGTCTTTAGATTTTCACATTTTGTTTTACTTGTCTTAGAGGTTTCTGTTTATGAATATTGTTTCATAATCAGTATTTGGAAGAATGACAAAATATTGTTTAAACAAATTATTGTTAAACAATAAAATGAACATAATTTATCTCTAAAAAAAGTTTAAGACTTGAAAATCGAAACGATTTTGATTATTAAACGTTTTTCATTTTATTATTTATAATGTTTCTTTTTCATAAGTACAGTTCTTATTTAAGTTTTATTAAACCAATTGTTACTATTAAAGATTATTAATTTGAAAAATTAGGTTAGAAAGTATTAAATAACAATACAGTTCCTTTTAGTAAGCTACGACAGTAGTAGGCTACAGTTAAGCATGTGCTGATCACATTTTTCAAGTAGTTTCAGTTGAAACAAAAATGTAGCCTATATTATTGTTTACATTCCAAATACCAACTATTGTTTATTTGAGGATAATTTGTTGAGCTGACCGCCCAATACTATACTAAAAAATGTGGTACAGTTAAAATAAATTATTTAAATTCTGTTAATTTAATGTTCATTTCAAGCTTTTATAAAACATACAAAATACAAAAAATATATGTAAGATACCAAAACTTCAACTTCTCAGAAATAAAGGAATTTCCTAGAAACAAACTAACGTTAATTATTTGGTATCAATAAATGTTTCATAATATCTAGTGGTGGTGGCAATAAGTAGGCCTACTATTCCGCCATCAAATAAGTTGACCGTCTTGGAGTATAGCTTTAAGTTAGAATTTTACTATGAAAATACAGCACCTTATTTAAAAAATATCTCCTCTTAAATATATTAACCGTTTACAATAACTCGGACAAAATAAATAATAAAATGATCTTCATTTTAAAGAAATACTAAATAAAAAACTCAAACTATCGATAAGATAAGGAGTTTCTACAGTAAACCAAATTAAATATTACAGACCGATCTAATGTTTCTAAGCCTAGTTTAGGCCTACATTTCAAGGAAAGAACTGCATTTATTCACCGATCAAACAATTAAACTATAACTGCTAGTACAATCAATCGGGTAAAAAAACTTCAAGAAACAGTAGAAACTCCACAACCTTATATTGTGCACTTTATTTAGTGCAACATTATAATCACTCTTAAAGTCTTCTTTTTAAATTATTAGTTAAGAACCTGAGTTTTCTTTCTTACTCAAAATTATATTAACTTGGTTGTTTATATAAAAATGTAATTGAGTCAATCAGTTTACCGAAATAATAATATAGCCGATTCCTTTAAAAAATATTGCCCTTGTAGTTCCAGCTACTAGTTTTAAACCTATGATCAAAAGGTCCAATGTTCGTAAATAAGATTTACTGGAAGGCATGGATTTCATTTTGCCTCAAACTAAGTTAATGATTCATTTTAATTCACTTAAGGATGCTTTAAGAACGTAGGTCTTTATATATATTGTTATAAATAGTAACTAGTTTTTGCGGGTAATGGATAATCTATTTGAGACAGAACTATTTCATGAAATAACCACATGTTTGTACATTTGCCAAATACGCACTGTCTCAAAGGCATCTACAAATTATTGAACTAGATAATGATGTTTTATAGTGTATGTATTAGTACATTTTTCCTGGTTATATAATATAAGCATAAAAAAAATTCTACCTAAATATAGGGTACGTTAGGAATTGAGAATTGAGGCGTCTCCTCTATTTTATACAATGAAATTTGCATATTTTGGTATATCTTCGTTGCCCTGTTCATACCAAAGTTAATTATATAACATTTTCAGACAGTATAAAATAAAGTCGTTTAAAGTAGCCATTTTGACATACTTCTCGTTTTATCAACTTTGAAAAAAGCTTAACTACATGCTTCAATTTACATTTTTAATTTAACCCGAAATTGGAAACCCCGAACACATAGATAGAATTAGACGCAAACCCATCCAGTTAATCTTATTAAAACCCGTACAATCTAGTCAATCGGTTTCTCTCATAAAACCTTTTAGAGAGCGAACATATTACTTTTCACCTTCCTTGCAATCGTCAACGTTGAAAGTTGTCACTAGACCTTACCACAGTGATGTAGTTAGTTCCTTCTCCATTATGTCATATAGTCAAACATATTAGACAGCATTAAACACAATATATGGTATAATTAAAATACTTTAAGCATTACTAAAAAATATTCTTTTGTCGGAAAAACGCTTGGCTCACTTTGGTAGCGTGCATCGTCATGCTTACTGATGTTATGTTGGCACCTTTCTGCTTCAACATAACTAGTAGAATAAGGTACGAAATAATAATACGCAGTGATTTTAATTATAACAAACTTGATCAGGCTTTAAGATCTTAAAGTACGGTTGTGAGTATAGAATTGATTGAGAGGGAAGGAATACCTGGGAGAGGAAGTGGTGTGATCTGCCTGGACCAATCACTTTATTGCATTTATAGTATGCAGTACTCGCTTCGCTCTCCAACCCCAGTGGTTACCCATGTTGTTGCCAATGCAAACATATTATTGTATATTGTGCTATTTTTACGGAAATGGTAATTGATTAGGACAGAATCACTTGGTATAAGTTGGGTAGTGGGGTTAGTTGTAAACTGTATATAATGTAAGACAGAGCTCGAAATAAACATTCCCAACATTTGACAATAAAATCCCTAATTTTGTATATAATTTTTAAATTTTTTAAAGGAATTTTATAATTTTCGGAATAAAAGTAGCCTAAAATATTCTCTGAACAGTCCTCTACATGTTAATGGAAGTTTCGTCAAAATCGGTTCAGCCATTCCGGAGGTTAACCCGGCCAAACAAACAGACAGACAAAAATTTATAAATGTGTGGTTAGGTTTTGGTAATGTTTGAATAACCACATGAGCTTAGAAAAAAGCTTATATTTTGAAATCACAGACAGACACTTCAATTGTATTTATATGTATAGATTCGTGACGTAGACATCACGCTACAACACATTGTACATTGTACATTGGTCATAAGTCCGATCTTAACCAACACTTTTTTAATACATTACACTTGCATGACTGCAAACGCAGTTTTATTAGGTTGTTATCTTAATTATTGCGTGCCTTTGCATCTTCTTTTCCTTGAAACTTCGTCCTTATTTCTGCATGAATAGGCTGACAAAGGTTGTACACACCACATTTTTACACTTTCAACGCTTCTATATATTTTATGTAACTTAGTTTAG
The DNA here is from genome assembly GCA_018207615.1 of Philaenus spumarius. Taxonomy (NCBI): domain Eukaryota; kingdom Metazoa; phylum Arthropoda; class Insecta; order Hemiptera; family Aphrophoridae; genus Philaenus; species Philaenus spumarius. Next base: position 173,562 of record JAGFPH010000157.1, on the reverse strand, counting down.
CATAAATATACAAAATAACTCGGCCTGTTTTGAATAATTGTCAATGATTCAGTACAGAATGTTGTTATCTAGGTCCCAGTTTAAAAAGTTAATTTTTTTTTTAATCATCAAAGTTTTTTTAAACTTTTATCCACTCGGCATACATTTGCTTAATTTTTGCTCGGCAAAATATTAATCGAACTTTTATCAATTTTAGTTGACAGGCTGATTTAATATAGGCACACTAGGCTTATATGAAACTCACTCAAATCACAAATGCTGACTCATCTATTTATGGACTAAATTGAATGACAAGATATTTTAATCGTTTTCAAGCGTTAATTTTATGTAAACTATAACCGTTTATGTAAAACTGTAAGATGTTTTAGACTATTATAGATACATTTTTCTGTGAAATATATTTATTAGTCCTATATCGGTCCTCCAAGGACTCTTCTTTCAGAAATACCTTTTGTCTTTCTATATGTGTTTGATTTTAATCAAAACGTATAAATTAGCTAATCTGGTTTGTAGGAAATATACAGGATATTTCACAAGTAAAGATCAATTCCGCAAGGACAATTTTGTAGGTATTCTTATAAATGTTTCTGAAGCAAATTAGTTTAATTTGGTACTAAAAGTTTTCAACGGCATCGTTTTGTAATTAATTGACCTAAACCATTTTTTACTTGCGCCATAACTAAGACATGTGTGTTTACACCTGCACGTCATGTTTAACGTAAACAGATTCTAACGAGTCCGAATGTGTACATATTTTTGTAAAATACAAACTGACCAAAACAAAGCTATTTTCAAAGTAGGCCTATATACGAACCTGTTACGCATTATTAATTTTTTCATCTGAAACATCAAGATCTTTATATTGAATGTATTTTACTCCATGTAAGTGTTTGTGTTGACGCTCATCTGTGAGTGAGTATTTTTTTCAAAATCTTTACTCATTTTCAAATTTTGTAACTGTAAAATTTTGTGTACCTATTTCTTAAAAATTAACACAATAAAAAAAATAAAAAAGAGTATATTTTATCAACCTTTATTTTTAATTAAATTACAAGTGAAAAAACATAGAAGGTCCCGGGTTCAACTCCCGGTCTTGGTCTATGTTTTTTCACTTGTAATTTAATTAAATATCCCTTGCTGAAGAAGTGTGTTAGCGGAAAAAAATAAAAATAAAATAATAACTTTATTTTTAGGTTGGCCTTTTAATATAGGTCCTGCCTTAACTTATATTTGCTAATTGGTTTTTCAAGTTTTAATTTTAGGGTTTTCCTTGACAAAAAGAGTTAATAAGTATTTTCTAAACGCTGTATATTATATTTTGTTCACACAATATGACAATGGGTTCATACACGTTTTAATATCTAGTAATTTTGTAATATCATGCTCACAACTATGAAAGATGCACATTTTTTTATAGGAATTTTTTTCATTATGTATAATAAAACTATGCAACTATACTTATATTAAAGAAAACATGTAACGAAATGAGATACTTAGTTAACAAATTTACTTACTTGGCAATTTCATTCCATGCTTTATCTGTATAGAATTTATTCCTGGAGGGTATGATTATATAACAAAGGGGGTTTTTCAACTTTTCCCACAAATTTAATTAAACACCTCCATGGTCAACAAGACACAACTAATCGTTTCAAGCGTCACGATCGGATTATTCCTTCTCGCCCCGTGAGCCTTACATACCTATTGACAAACAGATCTTAAAGATATTACCACTAAGAACATGAACACAACACACTATCGCAGTCATCGCAGGAAACGAGTGCAGATGAATGATAAACTAGTTGATTTAGCAATCAATAAGTTTGGACAGAAGCCAAGAAGGTTGAAGTATTTGTTTGAAAAATAACGGATAACAAGTTTTTATGTATCATAAAAAAAAAAAAAAGTTTTTATGTATCATAACAATAAATGTTGTGATCTAGATGCTCGTAATATTGCTCTTAATGTGTTTGGTTCAATACAAAATATTTTGTAAAAAGCACTTGTGGTTATTTTGTTTTCCTAAAGTAAATTTGTCTTTATTGTTCGAGCCAGGGGTGCAACACTGGCCACGAATAAAACAGCTGTTACTAAGTTAGATTCTTTTGTTACTAGCATGTATCGAGTATAGATTTTCCAATGCATGTCAACTTTAAGGGTCTGCTGTAGTGGCGTCCATCTTGGATTTTTATCCCGTAAGAGCAATGTTAAATTTAAAACCATTTATTTCACTTATTTTGTATCATAATATTGTTTGCAAGGTCTCATTTTAACCACAGCCATATACGCATCCGTTTTGTGTTTCACATTTTTTTAAATCCCGTTCATTTGTCAAGTAATTGACATTTTTTAAGTAGGTACTAAGTTTGAACTTTTTCCTTACACAGTAAACAATTTATAATTAAAAGTGAATCTTAAACCGGATCTGCAGTTTTATAAAGAATATTAAGTTCTTTTTTCAGCACTCAATTACAAAAGATGAATTTATAAAATGGTTTTAAATAAGACAATGTCAAAGCGCTCACCTGCAAGAAATCGCAATGTTTAGATACGGCTATACGAATTGGAGCCGCCACGCCGTTTGTTTTCTCTTTTACTGGAGCAGACCCTTAGGCCTAAGCGGGCCACTCATGATGAGATGTATTGCGATACAGTGGTTTCATGATACAAATCTCATCGTTAGTGGTGTGGTTTCAATGATACGGTGTCAGTATCAAGCTGTACCGGTACATGTTTCGGTATCCCTCAGACTGCGGTGTTTTGTGAAACAAACTGTGAGGAAACTGTTTTAGGTAAATTTCTAAGAAAGCGATAGTTTTTCGATTTATGGTCTCTATACCCAAAGCAACAATCAACTCAAAAGTTGAAAGTTTATATGTTAAAAGTTGAATAAATATATAATGCCTATGTATAGGCTATTACCTTTGAATGGACACGATAACTGTCATCAATTTGTTCAAATTACTTCCATATAGGCTAAACTGTAGATATTTAAAATATATATACTTTAGATCGAAAATATCGGTTGAATTCGTTAATGGGCAAAATCTTACCAAAGGTTAAAAAGTTTGTCAGTTGGACTAATGGAAGAAGTGTAAATTTCCCTATAACATGTAAAAAAACTTGAGAAAGCTTTCAAATATTCTATTTCTCTACACTTTATTGGTTTTGCTGCAAACATTGGGTATGTGTCTTGTGGGATAAATGATTCATATAGAATTTTTACGAAATATTAACCAAATATTTAAAAAAATTATGTCGGGAGATTAGTATAACATTATTGACTAATTGCAGTACGCCCACGGTATATTCATCGTCGCCCGCGCGTTTCAAGCCTTAATCCATAGTTGATATGTATATCAGCGAGTTTACACGAGCGTTGAGACGAACTTGATCGAAGCAAAAATACCGACAGTTCTTTTTCAGTTTGTGCGAGGCGTGCCTAAAGACTTGAAAAATATTGAATGTGTTTATAGTTATTATATCTCCTAAGAGAAGTACAGAAACAAAGTTTTGTACTATTTTTTTAATAACACGGACCATTTGCTCCAGGGGTGGAAAAATAGGTGTTGAAGAAAAAAATGCATATAGCGCTCTTAATAGGCTCATAATAATCAAAGTTATTAAAAACTTTGAAATACTATCTAAAACTTTTGTCTCGAACATTTATTGATACGAACAACCTTTACTGAAAGGTGTGACTATAATTAAGCCGCAGAAGAACAAAATAATTGGTGTAAAAAATATTGGGATAGGTCGAAATTGTTGTAAATGTTTCAAAATATAATCAAAATCTTATGCGTGTAACTTATTTTGGTATACTGCCCTTTGAGTGTAAGGGATGGAAAAATAGGGATCTAACGTCAAAATAATTCCTAACTCCCTTGTAGGCACAATATCAAATACGTTCAAAGTTATTGTTAAGTATTTAAATATTATCTAAAACTTGTGAATGAAACAATTTGTATATGGCCAACTATTACTGAAAGTGGGGCAAAACAAACAGAATAATTTCTCCCTTAGTATAGACGCAATATCAAGTCAGTTAACAATAGTTGCAAATCTTATAATATTACAAAAATGATTTCTATGCAACATTTTTGGTAACTGTAACAAGGGGTGGAAAATAGAGTTTGAAAGTACAAACAAATACAAATTCCCTTAGTAATAGTTATAGGTCTAGTAAAAAAACCGTTCAAAGTTATTGTAAATCTCCTAAATATTATTTACAACTTGTATTTGAAACAATCTTGATGCTAGGAACTCTACTGAAAAAGGTGGCAGAACAAAAAAAAATAACTCCCTTATTAGACACAATAACGAGCCAGTTAAAAATTGTTAAAAATCTTTTAAATCTTCCCAAAAATTTTATTTGATATTATTTTTATAACTGTAAGTCTTAGCCAACCCAAGTGGCAAACAATTTTGTTTAATGTTTATCTTATTCTAGTAAATGGGATAAATTTAGAAATTTACCTTGTAGTCCGACCCAAAATGGATTTTTTGCACTCTAGACATTTTCCTACTAGGCTCACCCTGGATTTCTTTCGTTTAAAAATCCCACTTTACAGTCTTGTTCACAAATTATGACTTCGATATTTATTCAATATTTCAAATATTTTATTCCATTAACATGAATTTTAATTAGGCCCTAAGGTAGCTTGGGAAGTTGACGCCAGTGTTGATGATTTTTTGTTGACGGAAGCTGTTGATCAGCAGTTGTATTTTTTAATAAACTAGAGTGTTTGTACCACAAATGACAAAAATTGAAATGGCGTAGGCCTAATTAAAATTGTGGTTAAAACAAAACCTAAAGTTTAATTAAAAAAAACATTCTGTGTGTATTTTTATAGAAATAGGCAATTTTTGTTTATTTTTATTGTAGAGTAGATAATCACAACCGTAATTACTGATTTAAACTTCAAAGGTAGTAGTTCTTTGAACGTATATTCTTTTGCAGTGATCGCTCCAGGAGTTCTTGGAGTAGGACCATTAGCGGAGCGTTTCTCATGGAGAAGTGTGGATTATGCCTTTCCCGACGAACATGCGCGACAGGATGCGATGAATAGAGGAGTATATGTACCGGAGAACAATCTGCCTGTAGGAATTGAAATCTGGAATAATAAAATGTTCATCACTGTTCCTCGGTGGAGAAACGGTAAGTTCTTAACATAATCAGTTAATTCTGAAATGTTTCTGCGTGGTGTTAAACTGCATTCTAGATTACATTACAAAGATCGTTTCAAAATCTGATGTAAATAAATCAACTTATAAACAATGTTTGTGCAAACTGTCAAATTTAGCTCGGTGGGAACTTTTCCTAACTAAAAAATAAACAAAGGCAGAAAAGAATGTTTAAGTTTAAAATTATTCTAATGGAAATTGCTCCATATTTCGGAGATATAGAACAACTTCAACTATCTGAGAGACATTTCAAACTTATAAAAAGTCGATGCCTCACGCGACTAAGATGCAAATATTTCTTCACATTTCCGATCATAAATTACGACTCTTATGTCACAGTTACGGTCGCAATAGCACATAAAATAAACCGGTATACCTACGAAACCACTCGGACTTGTGTCTACAACAAAACTGGAGCAACTATTCAATGATTACTTCAATTTAAGTGTTGGCAATGATGGGCGGTATCAATAACTGTTATAAGCGTATTATAATTTCCAACTTGGTACCGGTAGTTAAAAAAGGATAAATCCCATCTCGTTTCTTGAAAGATAAAAACTTAAACTGGTTAAACAGATATTTTAGATTCATATAGTAAGAGGAATCAAATTTCTAATACAGTGTTTAATTGAAAATAGATTAGCAATGTATAATAATGATAAGAATTTTTGGTACAGTAGTAACGCAAAGAATAAATCTAAGATTAAGAAAACAATCCATTCTACTTAGACCAAACTTAGGAGCTAACACTTTTAATTAATTAAATGCAAATAAGTAACCCAATTTAAAACAAAGTTGGTGCTAAATTATTAAGAAAGTAAAATTAATTAATCTGTCACACTAAACTCCTAATTATTATAAATTATTTTATATTTATAGTCCTAATAAAGCCACGCCCAAAAGAGAATCTGTTATAACTTTAAAATGTTGAGAAATTATTGTAACATTATGTTCTTCTGACAATATCGACTTTGCACGCTGACTCCAGCATAAAAAAATGCTTTCCAAAATTAATTGTAATGATAACTTTGTCTTTGATCTTCAAGACATGTTTTTGGACATGACATATACAAAGGGTTTTTCTTAGCCTTCTTAATTATTAGGGATGAGCATCGCATCGATAGTCGATGTTTCGCGGTTTCTTTGTGTTTTACATCGATGGTGTAAGACCGTTGTTTTTGTCATTGTTGTAAACCACCGATATTATTTAAGATATGTACTCCCCTAACCATTTGATTAAAAATATTCTATGTTCCACGATGCGAGGTGTTAAGGGTCTGCTGTAGTGGCGGCCATCTTGGATTTTTATCCCATAAGAGCAATGTTAAATTTCAAACCATTTATTTCGTTTACTTTTAATCATAAAATTGTTTGCAAGGTCTCATTTTAAGCACAGTCACAATACGCATCCGTCTTGCAATTTACATTTTTTTAAATGCTTTTGATTTGTTATGTAATTGACATTTTGTAAGTACAAAGTTTGAAAGCCACGAACTCGCCGCAAAATGGGTTTTACATTTTGTTACGTTCTGCTGGGGGTGAAAATGTGATAATAATACATAAAAACAATAAAAATTGTTTCTACTTTCCTTAAAGCCATAGAGCTGAAATTTTATACATTTATTTCTTACAAAATACATATAAAAAATAAACCAGTTTTATATTTTGTTACGTCCTGCTAAGGGTTGAAAATGTAATAACAACCCGTAAAATCAATAAATATTCAAATTGATATTCTTTCCTTAAAGCTAGAGAGCTGAAATTTGGCATTTATTAATTTAAAGAAAATATTTTAGACGTAAGCTGATCAAAACTATCCCGACTATGCATTCGCATATTAAAGACGTGTCTGGGTGATCTGCAAACATCCAGCTAAGACTGTGATTTACCAGTCTGTAGATTTAGAGGTTGAAAAAGAAGAAGCTCTTCACTGAATTTTTTTAACTTTTTATTGATTTAATTAATTCAGCACACATACAGTACGGGGGCGATTGACGGGCACCCAGTGAACAATAAATACAAAACTAATTTAAAATACATGTTATAATAATTCACTTTCGTAAAATAATAAATTAAAGAAAATGAGAGAAAATTATGACAATTAATTTATTATGAATCATACTAATGCAAAAAACAAATTCCCTGTAGCGAAGCACGGGTATTCAGCTAGTTCTTAATATTTACATTACTTGTTTTGTCCAGATTATAATTTATTGTATTTAGTTAGTTAACTAGTTTTAGTAATGTGTTGTGAATTAACTGTTGAACTTTTGTGAGTCTGTACGCTCCATTGTTCAATTTGTGAGGATTAACTAACTAATTGCTCAGGTTTTTTACCTCAAGTTTAAAAAAAAAGAATACTTGTTTTATTAAAGTTTAATTTACTTTTTCTTAGTTATTATAATATATATTATAGTTTTGAATGTTATTAATTATTTTACAAAATAATTACGGTAGCTGTCCTTTTTTATTCGGAATGTATTCCAATTTAATATTCGGAAAGTAGGCTATATATATATCTATATATATAGTATAGAATACGTTTTGTTATATTAGACTATTATAATTTCTTTTTTAGGTACCGAAATAGTAATTGATATTTTATTGCCGTCAATGTTTTCGATGTAGATAGTGTATTACCGGTATTTGTGATAGTAAAACTGCTACGTAATTTAAAAAATATATAATTTTTGTTATTACATTTAATTATCAGTTTTGAAAAAATCTAAAACCTTTTATCTGTTTGATGTTTTCATTTTAGTTATAATGTTTTTGTTATTCGGTCCATTCATTATAACGAGAACGCCTTAAAATGGTACTTCTTTAAATGTCAACCTACTGCCATTACTTCCCACCCTTATTGAAAAACGTTTTACATTCAAACCAAGAAAAATCTCTTCTTTAGTTCGACTCATAGAGTACGGATTGGATCAAATACGGTATAACTGATTGTTAATAATTGATCTATATTATATTATATTTAAATGATAATTTTTCACTTTAAAAATGTTCTTTTTAAATAGCCTACAATATTCAAACACACATACATTAGCATTAAACGTTTATAATAATTATATCCAACTATGTTTACTATTAAAAACATCTATGTTTTGTAAATAAATAATTTATAATGAGACATCAAGGTTGTTCTCAATGGATTTAAAAACAATAATCGTTGAGACATACAAGGTATTTATAACTACTGTATTTATTTATAAATAAAGCAATCCGATATGCTACAATGAATTCAATGTTTTTACTTTGAAAAACATCGCTGTGTTTCTGTCGATGATTATTCCTACTAAATATTGAGGTTTTTATGTCCTATTAATTTATTCTAATTCCAAAGTTGGTTTCAAATTGAAAGCCATTTAACCATTTTGTTGGAAATTAACAGAAGTATAAACATGTTACATTATTCAAATGTCAATTACTCCTTAAAATATTAAACGATGCTGTTTTAATGTTGAACATTTTTGAAAATGTAATACATTTTTTTTCTGAGTACCTATACTTACGTGTAGGCTACTATTAAATGAGCTTATAAAACTTTTAATTTGATCACAAACATTTGATTTACAACTCATAATTTGTCAGATAATCTTCTTTATTTACATTTCTATAATCACTGTGTCTATGAAGTACAATCTAACCAGTTTTTGTACTATTTATTTCAGGAGTTCCATCAACTCTCAATTATGTACCTTTAGACATTGCCCATACTAGTTCCCCTTTACTGATCCCTTATCCAGACTGGGAAACCAACAGAGAAGGTAACTGTGATGGACTAACTACTACTTACAGAGTCCGTGTGGATGAATGTGAACGTCTGTGGGTTCTGGATTCTGGAACTGTTGGAATAGGTAAGCATTTGATGAAACTAGATCATAGATAATATCTCCTTATAGAATATTTATGTATAGGCCTACTATAACATTATTACTTTTGATTTATAAAATACTGATTTTTTTAATTATCTGTTGACAAGAACTAACTCCATTTTAGGTGAGTTTATGTACATGAAATTTAAGACTTACCTGTTATATATTTTTAACATCTTATGTTCCTTGTTTGAAACCACTTTTCAATTTCTAAAAAAATTTATTTTTGTTATAATTAAAAATTTGTGTAATAATTATATGATTTGTAATTCCAACGTTGCTCAATAAGCTGAAAATATATCAAATTCAACTCTCAATTTAATCATGTTAACCCAAATTTAATCCTCTCTCAAATCAGACTAAACAGTCTCAATGATACTTGTTTCACACACTTCTCAATTGTACCCTTATTGCCCTCATTTGGTCTAAACGTGTACAAAGTTTGAAGTACAAACCAAATGGGGTTTTATTGTAGTAGTCATAAAGAAGTTTAAATCAAGTTTTCTAATTGTATACTTATAGAATACTTGTACTAAATACTTATGGCATTTATAATCACAATATTATTGGTTATTCAGGTAACACCACAGAACAAGTATGTCCTTACTCACTTCATGTCTATGACCTTAAAACCGACAAAAGGTTAAGAAGATATCAACTGAATCCGGAGGATATCAATGCTGACACATTCATCGCTAACATTGCTGTTGATATTGGAAAATCCTGTGATGACACATTTGTTTATGCATCTGATGAATTAGGCTACGGTCTCATCGTCTATTCCTGGAAAGATAATGAGTCCTGGCGTTTGGAACACAGTTACTTCATGCCTGATCCTCTAGCCGGAGATTTCAATATAGCTGGACTAAACTTTCAATGGGGAGAGGAAGGAATATTTGGTTTGGCTTTGACACCATTACAGTCTAACGGTTTTAGAACATTATTGTTCCATCCACTTGCAAGTAACAGAGAGTTTGCAGTCTCTACAGAGATTCTTAGAAATAAAGCGAAACGCGAAGACAACTATCATGACTTTGTGGTACTTCCTAGTAGAGGACCAAAAACACACATCACATCTCATACTATGGAACCTAATGGTGTTCTGTTCTTTAATTTAATTGATCAAAATGCTGTGGGATGCTGGGATTCGAACAAGTTATATAAACCAGAAAACCTTGCAGTTATTGCTAAGGATGATGTAGGATTGGTGTTTCCAAGTGATGTCCGTGTTGACAGGTCTGGTATAATGTGGGTAATTTCTGACCGTATGCCTGTACATTTATTAGCTTCTTTGGACTTCAGGGATGTCAACTTTAGAGTATACTTTGCTCCCGTACATCAACTTATCGCAGGAACTGTTTGTGCACCTTACATAAAAACTGAGGTGTCAAACAAATTGTTGCCCTGGAGTAACATACATTCCTTCTATTAAATATGTACTAAAATAGACTTATTTAAAATTATTTTGTCAAGCCTAGTAAGCTTTGCAATAAGTAGATATAAAAAGTACTTAATGTTAAATAAATTTAAGGTCTGTAAATTAGCCAATATAAAAATCACCACAATTGATGCATCAATTGTTGGTTTTATTTAATTTCAAATTTAAAGCACATACTTCATGATTAATAACGCATTGTAAAACTACCTTAAAATGGGGGTATAAACAAATTTTTTACTAAATTATAACTGTTAATTATTAATGGAACTTAAGATTTTCTGTATTTGTTGCAGTTACTATTTATTTGAGAGTATAAAATGTATATTTTTCATGTGTATATAATGTTTGAATGTGAATCAAATATATTGTTTTGTAATAATAATGTTCAGTGTTTTGTAAATATAAGGCTATGACCAAAGTTCACAAACAGAATGAATATAAATATGTTTATGGTAAATTTTTTTAGGTTAAACACTTTACAACAATCCAAGCCTTATAAAATTCTGTTCTAAATAACCTCAGCTATTTAACATAAGCTTATATTATAAGTATATTTCGGTCACTATAGTAATTAATATTCATATATTTCATTTTTTCATTACTTCATACCTTACAAAACCTTTAACATTCATTTCATATGTTTTTAGGCTTACGTTGTTAAATATAACTACATTAATATGCAAAAAAGTAGCTAATGATTTTTGTCACTAAAGTAATACACTTAGCTGGCAATAATTTATTTTATATCTTTATGTAGTTACTGTTTTTCTCATAAATTTTGTATTTTTGTACTTTATTTTGTAATATAATTTTGTATTTATTTTACACATAATAAATAAATAATTCTTTATAAATTGAAGGTGTTTAAATGTATATTCAAAAATAACCTAGTACGTTTTTCAAAGAGATATAATTTAAAATATTTTTGACGTTTTACTTAAAATGAACAGTGAGAAAATATATAAAAGCTAGACTACGTAAACACATAGAATTTGCAAGTTAATATTATAATATACTTTATGATTGTTTAGGAGATAAAAATATACATAAAAACGATAAAGGTTCAAGTGCCACCCTCCCAATTGAAAGTGCCTGAAAAAATATGAATAAGTTGACACAAATGTATCAATATTTTTGGGCATGTGGTGGTAGAGGATGGATAGATATATACTAAACGATAGATGCACTTCTTAATTCAGAGTTTAAAAATCATGTTTAATCATTTGTCTTTTCACCATTGACCTAAATCAAAGATTAATGTAATATTTCAAACATCATTAAACAAAATTTACTTATTAAATTAACTTATTAGCGAATTTCTATAGGAAAGATGAGCTAATGCATTTACCCTTATGGTGATACCTAAGATCGGAATAGTCAACAAGCACCGTAATCATGATCCCCAGAACACATTTTGGGGGTTATTAAAAATGTTATATTATTATATATAAAATGGGTGTTTGCACTCTAACGGCCACATTTTAAGTACAATTTGGTCAAAATTTGGTACACAAGTTTGTCTAAAAACTGGAAGCATGTTTTTTGAACAGAAGAAACTATTTTTTGCGCTAGAATGAAAATATAAATGTGGGTTATTCTTCTGCACATTTTGTTTTTTACATGACCTTATACCGCGTTTGGTTCTTTTAAAATCAATGAAAACATAAAACACCATAAAAGTACCTGGTTCAAATCCACTTGGGTTCATCTTCTGATCCGAGGCTGATGGCGGAGTTTGGCAAGGCAAGTCTGACGAAAGAGTGCGTGAATCGAAGCTGAAAGCTTACGTGCAACCAAATTCTACTAATATATTTCATCCACACAGGCAGGTATTCAGTGCCTTCGTGAGTAAATCAATTTCCCAACTAGTTGGTTGGAACATTAAACATATAAATTTAATTTTGGAAATTCGCTCAACTCACGTCAGTGGTTCAGCTGCTTGGTGGAATTGTGTTTAATCTAAAGTCATGTAAGATTATGTTAAGATTGTATTTTCAGTTGAGGTGATTTAAATGCCTTGTAGGTTAACCAACCTTAATTTTTCAATAAATGTAATCCCTTTAAACTAGATGTCGTCTGTCAACAACAATCAATCACATCACAAAAACAACCAAAAGTAAAAAGTTACCATTTTGACATAGCCCTCAAAGATAAAATTCTCAAAACAGTCAAAAGGAACAAGAAGGTCTTACATTTAGAATACTTCACTTCTTCAAGAACAACGTATGTGCCTTCCATTGAATGTAGGCCAGAAAAACTTTTACTAGGCTGTAATGAGATTGATAGTTGTATTTTTTTGTTGATAATTATTAACATTAAGAGGAACAGAATTACGTGCTGTAAAAATAAGGCGGGTAAAGTCCATAATACATTTTAATTAGGTAATCATAACCCAAGATGGGGTAGAGTAAAGGCGGTGGGCCTGACTGAATCCGCCTCCCATCACCTGCTGAATGACCTGGCTGATGGCTACTGCAAGGGAAAATTCTGGTTTTCGTGCTATTCTGTCAATGATTTAATCTAGAAACAGGTTAAATATCATGTATTCCACTACCAAACTGTGTTGTAGTGAGAGTATTTTGTACAGCTATCACTATAAACTATCGTATTACTTTTAGCTTACATAATATTCGTTGTTTTGTGTGCATTGTACTATACTGTAGGCCTATTCAAATCGACATTATGGTTTACTACATAAAAACAATAAAATCATATAAAACTGTAGTTTAGTAGTGTTTATCCTAAAAAAATAATCGTTGGATTTTTACAAGAAATAAAGTAATCATCAAGTTGTACAATATTCATCTAACATAATTAAGGTATTAACAAACATGTAATCCTTTCCCCTTTTTTTAAATTAAAACCTGTTTCAAATTATTTGTCTTGCAGTAATGTTTTACAGGTAAACAAAGGATGACTGGTCAAATTTGAGGAAAGTATTACACCGATATTTTTGTTTTATAAATAATATGCCTTAATTTATTGACTATAAAACAAGTAAACAAAATGCTTTTCTAAATCAATATACATCAACCTTTTCTTGCTTCCATTCCATTTCATCAGCTACATCACATTGCAAATCAGAAATTTTAGAAGACTCCCCTAGCAAACTAGAAACGGTTTATCTTTGGGCTTTCTTATCTTGTCTTTTTTTTCTTTCACTTATAGATGGTGAAAATACTTTTGTAGTATTAGGACCTAGTAGTTTTATAGAAGGAATAGCGTCAGGTTTTAACAATTTCTTCTGCCGTTCTCCCAACAGCTCTGCGCGGAGGTTTCTACAAAAATCTGTACCGTATCCAAAAAAGTGTTCAGAGCAAATACTAGAAGTGTTCGGGTTCCAATCGTCCTTTCTTTTACATCTATCAATCCAAACTTTTCTCAAACTACTACTTTTAGGAAATTTGAAGTAACTTACAACGTAATCATATTTTTTATTTTACATGACTATTATTGCACAACATGTTCCAGGCATTTTTAAAAACTCAAAAATAATGGTGACGGACCTAACAGTTAATATACTAAAATACTAATTGACGGTTATAGGTAGTTAAATAATGCTAACTAAAACGTGATAGAGCTTTCAAATAATAATATACTGTATTTATAAAACTAGAGTATCAACACTTCTACTTAAAACCAATACGTACCACTGAACCAAAGTACACTATACTAAACTTACTTTTGAGAGAAGATATTATTTTACTATTCAATCATTTTACTAAACAACATAAAAGTGCTTTAATCATCTGCCCTAGTTGGAAATCCTAGCCAGATCCTGTTAATCTATTTACTGAACAAGCGCGATGCATAGCAGGCAGCGACTACAGAATTAAATAGACTGGGCATCTCGTACGCAAGAGTGAGGCCAGTTTTAGAGTAAAAAACTCACACATTATGGCGGATGCAAGTCGCGAGCCGCCGGACAGGCGCTGTACAGCTACATTTCTCTCGCTTACATGACGCACCTGCCCTAAAAACAAAAATTTTTCTCGCAATGCAACTTTTTGATTTCACGAATTAAAAAGTATAAAAACGTTTGGACTTTATTCGATTTTTAAAGTGCCAAACCATTTTTTTATTTTAAAATTGTGAACACACCATTAGCGTCCCACACTATTAAACTGTAAGTTTGTCAAATTTCAAAGATTTTAGAGAATTTTCAGTTATTGACACAACACTGTAAATGAATACAGCGCACTGAAAATTTCATTCCTCTCTAGGCCTGCTTGATGTTTCTTTCCTCACACAAGATGGCCGACCTAGCTTCAATTCCCACAATGTACAGACTTATGGCATGACCAGACTATTTAATTCTATGGTCGCTGATAGCAGGTGTGTGGCGCGTAAGGGAGGCTAGGTCAAACGTGACGTCATCGCCAGCGCTCAGTTCAGTCTGGCCAACCTCCTCTACTCTATCCATTTTGATCATAACCTAGATATAAATAAAAATGCCAAAATGTAGTGAATAGATATAATGATTCCTGACACAACTTATATCTAAGATCCTGTTAAAAATTTATAGAGACTATGTACTGTAATAAATACTTATAGTCTGAGAGCCTGTGGAAAGATGGATATGAAACCATAAAACTTCATAAAACTACAACTCATGAAGTATGAATTACAGTCCCTGTGGCAATCTTTACCATGTTGCAAAACCATAGTCAACTCAAAAGTTTATATGTAACTTTTTTATGGACATGATAACTGCTATAATTTTGCACAAATTACTTCCAGACTGATACATAAAATATTGAGCACCAATCATGGTCCCCCAAACTCGTTTTGGGGTGCCATTAGAAATTATATATTTAATAATTTTACTCTAACGGCCGCATTTAAAGTCCAAATTTGGTACACACGTTGGTTGTCTATGTCGCTCGGACGAGATCATTAGCCAAAAAAATCCAACTACAGTAAGTATGTTTTCTGACCGGAAGTAACTATTTTTCTGAGACTTTTCACAAGAATGAAGCTTGTTAGGGTTTTATCTAAATAAATAAATGTAGGATGTTATTCTGCACATTTTATTTTCTTACACGACCTTACACGACGCTTGGTTCCCCCAAAACCGATCAAAACGTAAAATACTAAACAAGTACCCGGTTTAAATCTACGTGAAGAATTTTACCATGGGGGCATCTTCTGATTCAAGGACGATGGCTGAGTTTGTACGATGAGAGTGAAGCGAAGAAATCGATAATCTGAGGCCGCTAGGTGAGGTGCAAACTCGCAAAACGAGTTTTTCCGCTTCGAATGGAACGAAGGAGCACTTGAGTCAAAGCTGAAGGCTTAGGTGCAAACAAATTCTACTAATATATTTTGTAAACACAGGCAGCTATATTCAGCGCCTGCGTTAGAAGATTAATTTTCCAAATAGTTGAAACCATAAAACATAATATAAATTAAATTTTTTAAATTGGCTCAGCTGTAAGGTCGAATTATTTAAGTTATAATTTAATAAATATTTGTCTAATGTTGAGTTTCTAATTAACGAGCTCTTCTTTGTTTGCATACTTTCCTGTTGACTTTTAGGTGATGATGACCTCATAGGCTTTGCATTAAAAAAATTAACAGGCTGTTATATTTCATTTGTCACATTTGTACACGTATGGACTGTGTGTGTGTTTTTTTTTTAAGCAGTAATCTATGTCATAATAATGATCCACAAAGTTTTTTAAGTAAAAAATCCATCTTTAGTTACATACAGTCTTCAAAGATATTACAAGTCATCTAGTGTGAATTTAACGCAGAGTGGATTATATTATTTTTATAGTAATAGAAATTTGTGAATGAATGTTGGATTATCAGTCACTGAGATCCCATTTGGATCAAAATAAAAGTTGACGTTAATTATGTTCGCTACATAACAAACAATGTATAAGGTGTAAGCATCTGGGACTGCTCTGAAATGTATTCTGACTAAACTAAACCATTTACACTGTAGGTTTTGTTTTCCAGTGTAGAACACAGAAACTGTAATTGGGAAATTTTACTTGCTATAAATAAAAATTCTCAGAAGTAAACGAATATTTCTAGCAAAGTATTTTTGCTTTTCTTCTTAAAACATGAAATAAATTCAGTGTTTTTGTATAACTTTTTATAAGTTTCACTTTCTTCCTAACAACTTTATGATAGTTCAACTAATGAAGACAGGGGTAGTGCAACCCACTTAATATAAACCTCAGTAATTAAGTTTGAAGCTCGGCAATTGTTTTAGAGGTTCCAACAATATAGAAAACTTAGATAAACATGTTGTAATCGCTGCACCACACTGCTTCCTTTCTACTAATTGGACATGTTAAGAAATGAGCTTATGTGCATTCACAACCAAATTAAAGAAATATATTTAGTACGGTAAAAAATTATCAACTATCATGTTGATATCAAGTAAATTACAATATTTATTTTTATAAATTTATTAAAACTTTTGGTATTACATGAACAGGGTAATATATTTACAGTACATAAATAGGTCACTTTGTGCAATTCAAATAACACTTTCATGAAGATATTTATTGTCAATTGCATCAAAATTATTATCTGAAAAATCATTTACATCAAGACAGTAATTTTACATGTATTTATTTGTAAATATAACACCTCTTTAAGCTATTTTTCAGGTACATAAGTTTTATGTACAATATAAGGTATGCGTAAGATTATTTATTGGAAAACATTATGTTCTTGCTTTCAGTATATATTTGCATATTATTTTTTAAGTTACAGATTAGGTGTCCAGTTTTAATACCATTTATTTTTTGTTCTCGTAAAAAGTTAAAATGATGGATAAGAATTGCTTTGCTTTAGTTTGTAATTAGTTACTCAAACCTTTATGTCTTAGAAGTTAGGAATGTTAAAAGTTTACATTTGCATGAATTTAAATTAAACAACAATAACGAATATACCTAACAAATGTAACCCTTCTAGAGCTGAAAAAACATTGTTCCTTATCCTTACTTATAATAAAATTAAGTACTATACTGGTGTAGAAAAAAATTACCGTTAAATATATATTATATTTTACTGTATAAAACCATCTAAAATGAATACAACAACTTTCAGGTGAAATAAGTTTTTCACATTTGTTTAAAAATCAGTACAATGCCCTTTTGCGCTTTCTTGACATTTTCAATTTAACACTCTTAATGTGTAAAAACGATGACAAACACTGTCTTGCTACCAAGACAAGATGAGCAAAAAACTGCGAGAATATATTACCCTCAATTGCAAGAGAAAATTTGATGTTTAAACAATGAGAATTGTGGGTTATATTCAACTATGCTCACATTGAAAAAATGAAATTGAAGATAATAATTATATATAATTAATAAGAAAACAAATCATCATAATATTAAAAAATAATGACAACAATTAATATCAAATAGAATAAGAAAATACTTTCTATTGTATACATACCAAACAAATAAACTAACAAAAGTAAATACATCAAATATTTTTTCCATACAGGTACATTTTTTATAAAAATCAGAAACAAAAAACATGTCTACAAAAAGAATGTCTAGGAAATGGTTGTAAATATTTACTAAAATGGAAACTTTTTTAATGTATTTAATATTTGTTCTCAATCTAGTATTTATTAACTTTTTTGTTATTTTTGTTACAAACTTAACTAAAATATTGTTTGTACTAAACTAAAAATTAAAATTGTGCTAGCTGGACAATTTATAAACACATTTTTCTCTCATAAACACCCACATATTCACTCCACAAAAATGTTTTTGTACAAATATATTATTTGAAAGTCCAAAATATAGTATAATATTTCATCACTAGCAAGTAAAGTGGATGTTTTTGGAGCGAGATCGTGGTTTTATGTGCGAGGTAACACTGAGGACTTAAAAAATCAATCAAGCACCAAAAGGCACTTTAGGTACAAGTTATAATGATACATTTTATCATACTACACTAGAATCACACGAACACTTAATTAATTAAATTACATTATTAATTTGTCTACATGATTTAACCTACTCGTGACAGTGCTACTATTAGTTGTAAAACATCTGAACCTTTTGAAGTTACAGCTGATATAATTATGAAGTACAGCAATGCATTGTTTACGTATAATACTTTTTGGTCATAGTACAATAAAATACTTTTAGGTCCTATTACGAAAAAGAAGTCAGCTGGTTATGAGTAAACATAATATTATGTAAGTTATTTGCAACTAACTTAGCTTTGGTATTTTTTTTTTTTTTTTTTTTTTGCTGTTTTAATTGCTATTGTGAAGTGTCTAGCAGCTATTGAACTTATAGTCAAAATAATTATAGCTGTACAAAATATTAAGTTGGTTTTAAAAATGTTCAAACTCAAAATGCTTGTATAATGTTAAAGAGCGTATTTAAAAAAAAAACTTGCTAAGTTTTACCTGTATGAACATTAGGAAACATCAGTGTTCGGCAAATTTATATTGCTAGGCCTGGCTGTAACTTGTGCATCACTAGGAAATATGTTAGGGTAGTTGTTTGACAAAAATTTCAAATTTAATTCATTATGAGGAACAGTAGTATGTGAGGACTTATACAGTGAAGTTCTGTTTGCTTCTTCTGTTTCTTTATTCTGTTCTAAAGTTGTGAGATTTAACACTGTCCTTATTTTATTTGAGGAGAAAGATTTGAAACACAATATCTTCTTGACATACGTAAAATAAATACCAGAAACAATTGTAATTATACAGCCTAAAATAATAATGAATATTGAAAACCACTTCACCATGCTGATTGATGAATAGAAAGAATGTAGCTTTTCAAGAGATTCACTATTTAGTTCAACACCCTGAAAAATAAATAATTTAAGATATAACGTATTGAACAGTTTTTGAACACGTAATATAAGAGCTCAAAATAACAAGATTAAAATGTCTTAAATTAAGGCAAAAATTACGTAGTAAATACAAAAGAGTAACATTTTTACTTATAATACCTATTTGACAATAATACTACTTTGCGGTGGATATTTTGGTAAAAAAAGTAAATTTGAATACATTTAGAAACCTTCTTACTTTAGTGTATTCACACATTATGCACACTAAGATTTACACATTTTTACTGCTATCAATTAATTTAAGTATACTTGTTCATTTGTCAGTTTCAAAGAAAGTCACACACCAAGTCACTACTCAGCACTACTTCCTGCCTTTTTTCTTTGTCTCTCTCTCTAACCCCCCCCCCCCCCCCTACTTTAGCCTCAAGTTTCTTTCATTTTTCCTTGCTGGAATACCTGATTTCATCTTCCAACCCCAAAGGCATGACTCGTTTTTATCGATTGTACATAAATGTATTTTTATGATCAAGATAAATCAATGAATAAATACATGTTTGGATATTATACAGTTAGAGAAAGTGTTTACAAACTATTTACTGGGTACGGTTAATATCATTATGAGATCCGTATCACAAAGTTACAAGTTTGCGATAAACAAATAAACTTCTACAAGTTTGACAATATATCAAATTAATTTGTGTTTCACAAAAATACCATATTAGTAGTAAAATTGTTATTAAAAGTAAACTTTCACAAGTTGAACAAAAATTATGTAACGTAATTGTAAATCACTAAAATTACTTTGTCAGTAATAAGTGTGTCCAACAAACTTGAAACTGTTACTTTTGTTATCAACTTAATATTTTTCACCTAAGGTAGGTTAATTGTTTTGCAAGTCTATTATTCTAGCAGACTTGCCAGCAAGGTCCAGTTCTTCCTCAGAA
Organism: Philaenus spumarius; assembly: GCA_018207615.1. Lineage (NCBI taxonomy): Eukaryota > Metazoa > Arthropoda > Insecta > Hemiptera > Aphrophoridae > Philaenus > Philaenus spumarius. The sequence goes on along the minus strand of JAGFPH010000157.1, from coordinate 153,325 downwards.
GAAGTTCAAAGACGCAGGAAAACTTTTAGAGAAATATTAACTTTCCAATTAATATTAATAATTAGAAGTTATTGTTACTGTTATTGTTACAGTTATTGTTACTAGAAGTTATTGTTGTAGAAGTTACTGATAACTTAAAAGTTATTGTAATGGGTCTGAATATACAAATCAAATTTGAGTACATATTTATAGGTTTTTATGGCCATTACAGTAATTCTACACAATTTTTAATAAGATCTGTATGTACGTGTGTGTGACAGTGATACGTAAAGTAGACTATTTTTCCTGCCCAAAAATAATTATATTGGCTTCATTGGGGTGCCAATCAAAGTATATTAACATCAATATCAGTGATCTGAAACAATTCACAAAATTCAGTCTAGACGTTTTTTTAAACATCTATTTTTACCTGCACATGCACATTATGATTGGCACAAACTAAATACAAAGAAACAGCTGAGATCAACACAATTTTTTTACAGGTACTGTATGTTATTCATAATGCTGTCACAATGATTGGTTATAAAGGGATTTTTAAATACGGTATTGATATTTGAAAAATCAAAAAAATTTATTAATTTGAATAGGCTTTCGTAACGTTATTAATCTATATTATTGTTCTTACTGAATTGCGAGCATGTTTCTAAAAAAGAAGAAAATTATTGCTTAGTGGTCTGTAAAACTAATTTTTTATGTTTTGCCTGATTTTATAGATCCTGAATTTTGTCATATTATAAATAAGATTAATTTATGTTTTACTGGGAAGTTGATTGTGGGTTTGCGCTTTTTGTTTAACTTACATTTTGAGTCAATATAAAAATGAGTTTAATGAACTTTTTAATATAGCATCTATGGAAATGACATCAGAATTATTTTGTGAAGTTTACTATGACTCAATTACTGTCAAGTTAAAACTACACTTGTCTTGTGAAAATGTTTCTACTGACTATTTTTAATAAAAAGTGCTTTATTTTTACAACTTTTAATTCTGCTACTAACTCTTGCAACAGTGTGCCACATCTTTAGATATATAAGGTATAATTTTACTCTAGATCATACATTTGCAGAGAAGCAGAAGTGTAGGGATAATCTTTCTATTATTATAAAATTATTATGGTAGAAGTTATACAACACATATCACTCTCTCGACTCTAGTGGTAAAATCAGGGAACATCTGTGGTTTTGTTTGGTTTCAATACTGAACATGATTGCCTTGCATGATCACAACTATTCTCCTTTCAGAAGAATACAACTTGTGTTATAAGACTGAATAATAACTGAAAAACACCTTCTGAAACGCCAGAGATTGGACAGAGATTTAAGAAGCAGGCATAACATAGCACAACACTATTGCAATACCAGAAGGTTGATGGCCTGGGATCTGGGCTACTCATACGCAACAAACACATAGGATTTAATAAACAAATATTACAAACAGTAGACCAGGTGCTTGTTAGAACAAATACAAATATTAATAGTGTATTACCTTACCAGCATGGTAAATAGGGTTTTTCCGGCATGATTTTCACGCAAGTACAGTAAAACCTACCGGGCGAGTTAAGTACGATACTTTTCTTTATATTACACCAAAAAAGTAATATACTTTTAATCATAACATCTGTTTATATGAAAAACAATTTAGTGATATACAATTCTTCAAAATTGAAAATTTACCCGATAAAGACGTAGGTTTCATGTTAGCACATCATCACTTACTTGTTTCATTTATTTAATTTTATACCTGTTTTTATTTTCTTGGCAGAAAATTCACAGTTATTTCTTAAGCGTGTGTTAAAACATTATCTGGAACATTAGGCTCATTATATTCATTACTGAAATCCATTATGGAAATATTTGGAACACAAAAGATGCATGGACCACTTTGTTTACTCTTATTTTATACTTTGGAAATAACCTCTCATAAATAAAATGTGTTATTGTTCAAATCAGCTGTTTACATAAAACTGATATGTTTATTCTTATTTCTAAAATCAGCCAGTGCACAGAAAGTTTATGGTATAGTAAACAGAAAATTTTCTGTATAGTGCACGGAAAATAAGGACTTGTCTTTGAACTGTTATGGAAAGCAGCTTTTTTCAATTGTAGTATATTCAACATATATTTTAGTTACCCGTACACCAAAGTCAAAGTGTGACATACCTCATCCAGCCAAAGTAGAGGGAATAGACCTTCACTAACATTGTTCAGTAAACTTATACCATGAATTTTCCTCAAATGCAGATTTAATTGAAGTCGCTTATGACCTTCTATAGGAACTCCTGTTTCCTGTAAATAAAGTAAATTCTAACTTAACTAATGAAAATAAAAATACAAGTAAATTTTTTCTGTACAACTAAGTGTCAAACACAAAGTAAAGTATTAAAAGCTTTGTACAAATATAAAAACAACATTCAGTATTTTTTATTTATTTTGGATTTGGTGAATAAAACTGTCAAATTTATGTTCAGACTTTTAACACGTTCGCAACCGAGCGTAGCATATATGCGTCACACTGTTTTTCGCCACAGACAATTGTGACACTATTAAGCAATACAAATAGACTGGGACAAGCAGTTGTGACATTCGCCATAAACCATGATTATGATTTTGTTCAAATGAGTTAATCTAATTTTTAATAACCTAAAAGGTAAGTCAAGCAATATCTATTTTTTTTTTTTACTTTAATGTATAATTACTTTTATTTTACCTTGCTTTTGTGATCTCTGGTGTCCCGTAAGTTGACGACCGCGGTTTCGACTTCACAGAGTCATTCTCAAGTCACACACAATAACACAAAAAATTACACTACGACAGTCACATTAATTAAATAGTTCACATTACATACACAATATGTACGTTAAACGGCTTATCATTTTTTTATACATGTGGATGCATCCTCTCCATTTTTTTTTACTCAGCTTTTGAAGTCATCGCATATATACGACGTTCAGTCTATGTCAAGAAACATAGTAAGTTTTTTTGTTAGACTCTGAAGCAATGTTAGTAAAACAAAGTGTTTTTACCAAAGTCGCACAACCAATAAAAATTAAGACCGAAATAAAAAGTCGGAAAATCAGAATTCCAAAGAATTTAGGCCTGAGAAAGGGGGAAGAAAGATTCTTGAGAATTCAATTCTTCGCATTCACACAAAATAAAAAGGTGGGATAACAACCAAGAATTGTGGCGTGTGAAAGGAGGTAATTTTCATAAGTACTTAACATCTTCATGTTCAAAATCGTCAAAGTTACAGACCAAGCACGGTATATGAGCGGCAGACCTTCTTACTTACTGATACCAATACATCAGGTCTTTAAAATATACTAGTACTCAAAATTAGCAGTTAAATAACAAAATAACACTGCTAGAAATATGTGACGTCAGTCTATTTCAATTAAACCAGTGTCACAAATTTGCGGCAGCAGTCTGTTGATAGAAACCGGCCGTCTCATATATGCGACGCTAATCTATGCATAAGGAAAAATTTTAGTATGGTGGTAGCGAACGTGTTAATATACAGGTATTGCACCTTTAAAATTTATGTAATATACATAATAGTTTTGATACGGTACAGTACAAATATACATATAGATTTTACAACTATATTAAAAGTTATGTGGGCCTAAATTAGCTATTTTTTAATTCACATCAAATTACATATTTTTTATTAAAGTAACATTTTTGAGATATGTATTAATGAGTATTAATATCTTTGCTACTTATTAATATTTTTATCTTAATGAGTAAGTAACTTTACCAAAGCAAAACACCTATTTGATAATATACCTTAACATTTTGACCCAGTCAAATAACCTATTTGTTTGATAAAGTGTGATTGAAATTCCATAGACAATCAAACCATTATAAATAATTGAAAACAAATATTATTTAGTAATGCAATGTTGTATTTTTGAAAATAGGCAAAAACTAGAGTCATCACTTGCTAATCATATTTTACTTTAAAATATAATAACTTTCCCCTGGGATTCGGAACCTCTTCACACTATATATCACTCACTAATGTGTTCCTTTGCATTACTGGACACATGGAAACCTACTTTTCTGTAAGTTAATGAATTATTAAACTATTATTATGAACTAAACTTATTATTTCATTAAGTAATAGTAAACTTTTATTTAAGGCGAGAGTAAAATAATTGTAAAGCCCTCTCTTTCCTCTAACCCAAAAATATACAATATTTACATATACTCATATTTACAATATTACAAAGAAGAGAGAAAGAAAAAATATAAACAAATAAAGTTAAACTAGCTTAGTGACGTCTAAGTTAAGTCTACAAATTAAATAAAACAAACTTATGGAATTATTTTTACTAATACATGTAGGTATTATTACATTCACATACTCGTAAGCATTCAAACATCTAATTTTGCAAAATCAAAATGTGGTGAAAAGTAAATCATTAAGTTTTAGAATCTTAAGTATGTTATAGTAAGGCGTAGTGTGAACACCAACCTTTCTGTGCCCGCTACAATTTGTTAGCCACCTCTACATACATGTCTTTTTCACTAAAGTGTCATAGTATGAGAAGTATGGAAGTATCAAGAATTTGATTAAGAGTACTCTAATTTGGAATGGCAATAAGTTTAACATATTCTTTAAAGGCTGTATCCAAGCCAAAACCTTATTACATGTCATGTTTCAGCTACATAGTCACTCTATGACAGTCTACTATCGATAATTCTCCTTTACTTTTTCATAATAGTGTCTTTAACATCGCCATTAAACTGTAGTCTTAGAAGCATGGTTGCGTCTAGTTTACTTAGCATTCATGAATATCATAAAGTTATTGGTTAAGTTTTTGTTGTTGGTTGGGTTATACGAAACTAAAAAAATATAATCTGTTATAGGTTTGATTCAACATCAATAAATTTCCATATGTGACAACTAAACTGTTTCGTTAGTGTGATACAACTATAGAGCTGTTGAACTTTATATTTTTAATAAATACCGGTAGTTTTTTAAATCCCTTGTGTCATAAGTAAATCATATGTAATAATTTAAGAATTAAGTTATATAGTTTAAATAATGTTCTATTATTATAGATATCTATGAACTTTATATTACCGGTTCAATATCAATATATGTCAAATGATCTTCTTTGTTTGGTGTCAGACCTTCAACATAGCTTTTATAAGATGAATCTGCTAGGTAGAAGTGAGGCAAAGATGCTATAACTGGAACACCTGCAAAGTAATTAGCCATTAAATACGAATACATATTCATAAAACATTTAGAATTTTACCACTGTTTAATTTATGTCTCAGATTTAGACAAATTTTAATTTTTTAATTAATTTGTTTATTATTATGATGATGATGTTTTATAAAAGTAAATATTACTATGTGTTTTTTAATTGATAGGCAAGTTTTTAGTTTGTTTATTAGGTTTGTTAAGTGTAATAAAATTTACAAAGCATATTTATATTTTTTAAATAAGCTCCATTTCAAATTTGATACCAATAATTAGTCCAAGCCGAAGCAATGGGTCAGCATCTATTGGAGTAGAGTTGGTGGGGGAACTTCTCCGCCGTTGCCCGGTTTACTGGCTAACTTACACCAGCGGAGAAGTTTCCCCACCAACTCTACTCGAATAGACTGCGACCCATGTCTCGCGCGTTTAGGTTCGTGCTTGAGACTATTCTTAAACCAACTTCTCATCATTTTTACGGAGATCTGAAATATACGTTTTGAAGCTCTAGTTTCAGAATCGGTTTGAAAAATGTTAATCGGCCTTAACAAGTCATATGTATTTTTCAAGATAACGCTCCAAATATAGTAAACAGTTTCATCCAAAATCGATATATCCGACTGGGCCCAGCACCTTGTACATGGTTAATTTACATGCCATTAACTGTCATTTTACACAATTCCAAAGCTTTAACTTTTAAAATGTTGAAATTATAAATTTTTTAAACAAATTACATTTATGTGGTTTTTCCAATTTGTCTCAGTCAAAAATGGAGTAGGATGCTTCCACAACTTGCTTAGATGGTTACTTTAAGAAGTAACTAATTCAATTCAATGTCTTAAACCCTTCAACAACTAATAAAGAAGGAAAACTTTTACTGTACCGTACCGTTCAACAAGAGAAGGAATAAATAAGCCAAATGATTTTCAATACCTTGGCACTCCGTCAAATCCATTACACCAGGTTTTTGGCAGATTTCCTTGCCGCTTTCTTCCAATTTGCATCGACATTTACTTGCTTCATATTCAGCAGGATCTCCAAAGTTTTCAGGAGAGTTCACAAATCTTAGAACTTCCATTCCGTCAGCGTGAATATCCTCTTCATAAGTAGCAGCCAAAGATCTGTGTCAATTATGCATTGCAAATAAAGATATTGAATTTCATTTGCTATTGATACAAACTGTAATTGCTCAGAAACGGTTATTCAAATGAAAGTGTTTCAAAATGGAAAGTATTACTGTGTAAACCCTAAACTAATGTGTAGGTTAAAAATATTGATTTTGCATGATAGTTTAAGGTTTTTTTATTTAATATAATTAATTGTGATTTTACCAGGATTTGAAGGTAAATGCCCTTAATATTACTTATTTCACTTTTATCTCTAGTTCTCCTAATTAGATCATGACCAAAGATGAAATCTGATGTTCGGATGATTATTTCTAGTCAAAGTACCTATAAGATCTATAATGAGTTCAATCAAAGCAATTTTAAAATAAATTGGTTTGTTTTGATAATTACTACTCTTCAAGTAAAATCTAAAACTTTTCTAAAAATTGAATTAACTCACGCGCACACATCTGGTTCAAATATGTATATGGGTTCCTTTCTTGAGATAAATGGAGGATAAATTGAAGAATCTGTTCCTCGTAACATGCTGCATGTGGAATTAGGCTGCCATTCTTCTAATATATTTTTGCCTTTAAATGATAAAATTCGGCCGAGATTTGAAATATTACGGATTCCTCGGTTTTCTACAATTGGCCCTCTGAGCGTATTATTTTTCTAAGACATAAAATTTGCTTACTTAAATCAATTTATTACTACTCAATAAATTTATTCATAATAAAAGGAATACATTTTTGGTTAAATAAAAACATTAGCAACCTAATAATTTATTAACATTATTCAAAAATCTAATAGCATTAAATTATTTATTAAAAAAAATTATATTTTATAAGTTATACATTAATCATAATTTTAATTAAATGACTGAGACTTGTAAATTTAACTATTTACAAAAGATTCAAAATTCAGATACTTGATGTATCTTTAATATAAACTTATTATCATATTCCTTTGTAGTATAATTATTCTGTTGTCTATAATTTTACTAAAAACACCTATGTATTTACAGTCTGCAATTTTTCTAGAGGTGTGATATAAATTATTTATTTATGTTCATATTACATTGTAATTACTGTGAGCTGAAAGTTATAGCATACATGTGGTGATTTGGCTATTCTTATTTGAAAAGGGGTTCAAATAAATGTTAGCATGATGGAAACAACTCGTAGAACGGTCTGTTCTAAATGGCCATAAAAAAATCTTAAAACGACTAATTTTATTTTTCAGTGATTAAGCAGTTACTATAACTCATAAGAAGCCTTATTTTAAAATTATTGAAAACTCTTATTTAAATGGAAAATTATTTAAATTTGGTTGATTGATTTTTCTTTGTATTACGTTATAAAAAAAAATATTGATCAAAGCTAATAATTTTTTTTAATTTTTACTTACCCTAACCATAATTTTTCCAAGCACTGTTGTTATTAAAGGATAATGGAACTGTTATAACCAAGTGGGTAAGGCCTGACTAGTGGGTTGGGCCGTGGTTCAATTACCCAGGGGCATGAGATAGAGGATTTAGATATTTACAAAATTATTTACGCATTATTTTTTTAAAGACTATTTAAAACTTCCAAAAAATATAGAGTATTGAAATGGATTTTGTTAGAATATTTTTTTGTACAATGATACCTTTATTACATGACATCACTAATTTCTTTGAAAATATGCGGTGTGACTATTTATTTTATCTTTAAATGACAAACCTCTCATTAAGGTTGACAGTCTAAAATTTCCCGTTGATAGTCATAAACAATATAGAGTTTTATCAGTAGAGTTTTGTGAAAATTCGCTTTTGTATTTTACTTTGTACGTTATTCAGGTGTACTGATATTTTTGCTCAACTCTGTACATCAAATGTAGTTTAAATATAGTTTGTATATTAAAATATTTTTTGGAAACTGACGGTTGCACCATTTCGAGAAGTGACCCACATGTTTGCTTAGGGACACAATTGTCTCTAGGCGGCCTTGAGTGGGATGTCTTGAAAAGGTACATGTATTAAGACCTGAGTCACAATCATAAAAGTGGGTGTGTTTGAGGAAAATAAAATACAGTACAGTATTCTCTATGGAGATTTGTTTGCGTGCTTTTTTAAGATTGCCTGAAAACAATTTTTTACAACTAGACTAACATGTATATTATGGAAGAGTCTCCGGATCACAGAATTTAATTTACAGTATTAAGTTTATAAAAATACCTTCTGTTTGTCCATCTATAGTGATCCACTTACTGGTATTTACACTACCGCGGTTTAGGATGACTCAAGCATCCATCCTCAGGTATCACTCTTGTGAGATCGTTTGAACATTAAAAGTTGTTCATGAACCACAAGCTTGTGCCGGGAGAAATACGATGACGAATGTTGTCTTAAGTCATGTGTTATAACTAAAAAGGTAAAGTAAATGCATTTTTTATTATTGGAATTTGCAGGATCGGTTATTTTAAATGTTCAGAAACATTTGACACTAATTACAGAAATAAGCCACCTCCAAAAAACTGCACACAAGTCTTTTCAGGACATTGAATCAGCCGGGTTAAGGATCTTCCAATGATTCACCAATGGTAATAGGTTAGCCTCCATGTTTCCTAGATTTGATACTATGCGATTACTTTATGGGTAACATCAAAAATGTATATGATCCCTGTCTCAAAACTTATGGGAATTAAATCGCTGTTTCAATGAAGCATGGTGGCATTATTCGTAGGAACCATATTCTAGCACGCACGAGTGCAGAATTTGATTAATGTTGGAACAGTAGTTGTGATACCAATTGAGCTCACATCGTGCACTTCTGATACAATTTTGTACTTTAACTTGTTGAGTTCAAATATCTTTTATTGTAAATAATATTTTTCTACATAAACGTAATTAACTTATAAATAAAAAGTTTTAATTTTGTAATAGTTTTTTTAACAACGACATAAGTCTTATATAATTTTATTTTAATAACTGCTGACAACGCTAGTGGAAAATGATCAATTAGTATCTTAAACTAACAACTACTAACATATTAACCTAATATTTATAAAAGTATATAAGATAAATAATGTAGAACAACTTACATGGCGGAAGAATGCAAATGAATAATCACCAGAGGGGAGCCTTTGCAGAGTTTCAGGAGTTTGCCCCTGCATACCGTTACAGATTGTACTTGTTTGTATGTTAGAGCAGTTAACAACTATCCCATCGAAAAATAAATCTTTAATAGTTACACTCCAAAACACATTTTTAATTTCTGGGAATAGATACGGTATGGCATTGTTTAAGAATAAAAGTCCAGGTTTAAATATTTGTTCCACCATCATAGCTGTTCCCTAAAAGAAAATAATATTGCTATATAAATTAATCAAATATTTACATAAATACTAAATTTAAATTTTTTGTAGTATACATTTGAATAAATTCTAAGATATGAAATTATTATTTATTTGACTTGGTTCATATGTTATCATAAATAAATGTGCATGTCAATAGCAAAAAATATAAAACACATAACTAAGACACTATTAAACAGAAAGTATACATTTAAAAAGCTATTTTTTTAAAGTCACAGAAACTTATAAAAAACACAAACCTTTTAAGACTGCCCTAAAACAAATGATAAAGAATGCTAGAGAAGACCTTAAAAACAACAAACAATTGTCAAACAGGTTGTCAAAATAAAACAATTTCAACTGTAACCTATTTAAGATCATGGAAAATATAATTACTTATTTTGTACTAAACCATCTACAGCCAAAAAAATTTTAGGGTGTACATTTTTTAAAGATTTTGCAAATAAATATTTGTTGGAGAATAAATATTGTATGAATAAAATTCTAAGATTGTATTTATTTTATAATATTACACTATGCATTATCTGTGTTTAAAAATGTAACAAAGTTACAAACACATATTTTAACTAACATAAAAATATAATTTTTATACACAAGCAAAAGAACTAAAATAATGTTTCAATAAAATTTAATTAAAATACTGCCAAAAACAAAACAAAAATAAGATATTAATACTGCAAAGAAAGGAAAAATTTTAGTACAAAACAGCTAAATTTAATGACAAATTTTGTTTTCTTTAGAAACTGTTTCTAACAGACTGAACAAATGTTTCTCAAATGTATCCCTTTAACTGAATAACATGTATAAATCCCAAACAATTGTATAAAAACTCTATTTCTATGATTAGGGGAGAGTGGTACAAATCCGCCACCCCTCGGTATCGTCTTTAAATGACCCGTCAAGTTATCCCGACCAGTGCTGTTCTCTAGCGGCCAATAAGACGAACTTCGGGCAGTCCCGCCATTATACAGGCCGTGGTCAGTTGTTGTGCTGTGAGCGATACAAAGTTTTCCGTAAATCTGATGTAATTTTGTACTCACAATTGACTTGAGGTGAGCGGCTTATATTTCAAGCTAATAACTTATTCATACCTAGAATTTATAGCTTAAGTATTGAGGTAAAATCTGAGTGGCTGCTTTAGAATTTACCAATCAGTGTCTAGGCTACAGCGATCACCCGCCATTTTGAGCTAGTGGGGCAATTCCGTCACTCCAACGTAGGGCAATACCACCATGTGGCAGTATTGCCCCATTCAGTATTTTATTTAAAAACTGAACCATTTGCATTTTTCAGATGGTTCGATCTCGAGAAAGAACGACACAGAAGGTGAAGTGAAGTGAAGATAATCTTAAAAAAGCCATCGAAGCTGTCCGAAATGGCGTTTCTAAGAAAAGAGCAGCCTTGAATTTTGGCATACCTAGATCAACTTTGCAAGATCGATTGTGGTTTGAAAGTTTAGTCAAGCCATCACTAGGCCGGAAGCCTGTATTTTCTGCAGAGCAGGAAAAACAGATTGCTGATCATGTAATCCTATTAGCAAAAATATTCTACGGTATTACCACATATGAACTGAGATGTTAAGCGTTTGATCTGGCCGAGAAACATGGAATAAAACAAGATATTATTCCAATATACCGGTGTTCTCACAATGGCTGGACCAACGAGGATCTATTTATGGAATGGTTGAATCACTTTGACAAACATGTGAAGCCAAATGAAAGTGAACCGGTTCTTCTTTTGATCGATAATCATGGTAGTCACATTTCACTTGAGTGCTTTGAATTTTGCCAAAAACACCATATCCATGTCGTTTCTATTCCGCCTCATACCTCGCACAAACTCCAGCCATTGGACGTGACGTTTTATGCACCACTGAAAAACGCTTTTAATAAGGAGTGTGACTACTTTATGAAGTCGAATCTCCAACAAAAAATAACACCTTATGACATTGCCTCAATTTTCAACAAAGCTTATTTAAGGGTGACAACCTTAAAAAAGGAGTTTCAGGCTTTGAAGTGTGTGGAATCTATCCATTTAACCCAAATAAATTTTGTGAAGATGACTTTGCCCGGCACACTCGGTTGTTGAACAAATCGTGATTAAGGATAGAAAAGAGGGATCCTCTGACCCTTCCACTTCTACTGTAGCAACTTGCAGCCTGGCTGAAAAATCCTGTGACAGGACTTCTTTTATTGACGTTGCCAATGGAATCATCGATCACCCTCTAGAAATTACTATCAACACAAATCTCCGTGCTATAGGCAATGCAGATACAGGTGCTAGTGAAAATGCGGTTATTCCGAAGGCAGTAAATGACAGGCCTAATGTTTGTGATCTGTATGCCAATCCTCAACCAGGACCCTCAGGAACAGCTTCATTCAAAAGAAGAATTGAAGAAATATCCCCAATCCCTGAATCAAAAGTAGAGCACAACAAAATGTTAAAAGATAGGGAGCAGCATTCTATTATTTTAAAAGCAACGCCCATGAAAAAATCCTCAAAATAGCAAAAGAAAAACGACAGCTGAAAGAAAAAAATAAACTGATTAGGAAAAATAATGCAGACTGAAAAAAGATTGAGCCTAAAAGTAAGAAAAAAATTCAAAATGGATGAAAATAAACGTATAAAAAAGGTAAAAATTCAGTTAAAAGGGGAAGGTCTAAATCAAATAAAAGTACCAAAAGGAAACTTGATTTTGACGAGTCATCCTCTGAAGATTTCGACGTGAAGGACCTATGTGATGACAACGAAGATGACGATGATTTTGACATATTTGATGACGACATAGAGCTGTGCCTTGTTTGTGGTGAGTTTGGGAAGAATGAACTCTGGTTTAGATGCATCGTGTGTTCAAAATGGGCACACGTTGAATGCAGTGGAAACAATTGTGCTGAAAATTACGTGTGTGACTTTTGCTCATAGATATAAAAACATTGTTTGTGAACTTCGACTTTAACTTTTTTTTATTTATAACTATTTGCTCTTGGACAGATGTTTCTTTGATTTATACGTGACTCTTTTGTTCAAACAGACTATGATTTCTCAATATAGCCAATTAAGACACTTATAGAATTTTTACACAAAATATACTTTTTTTAAAATAAAATAAGAATGTTTAATATTTTTATAGCCAACCTTAATTATTTTAAACATGTGACGGAACTACCCCACAGCCATGGCGGAATTGTCCCACTATGTGGGGCAATTCCGCCACTTTGCATGAAGAGGTTTTTATAGTTTTTCTGACCTTATAACATTTCATAATTTAATTTTAAATATTGATTTATGTAAGTATACATGCAAGTAAGTATTTTTAGCAGTAAGACCCAAGTTTCAACTCAAGATAAAATTACTGAAAAATAAAATGTCTTTAAGGTGGCGCCATTACCCCACTCTTCCCTACAGAATAATTTTCAAACTATTCAAGAAATGTGAACATAATGCATAAAATCAATTCATATACAGTAATTATAATATGCATTCAATTATATAAAACAATAATAGTCTAGTTCAAGTAAATCTGTACTGCAATGCTTAAACTAAAGAAAGAACCAATTTTATAACATTAGTAGGCCTAATCTCCAAAATTTGCCACTACACAATCTAGACATGCCACTGAATATAGTAAAAATAAATATAAACACAGTACTGTAATAGTTGACAGAGTAATTAGTAAAATGATTTTTTTAAAGAGAATGTAGTATATTTCATACCAATAGTGCAACATTAAGACCTGTAATTATATCTTCTTCCCTTCTGCAACCAGATTTCTTTTGGTTAAAACGATATATTTTTCTTACAGAATATGAAATAGTATCTTCACTATACCTAAGATTTTCTTTATGTATATACTCACTGTAACATAAAAAACGTATGTTAATGGATATTTTTACATTTAGTTAGGAGTAATTAATTACTTAGAGAATAGCATTTTGACAAAACTAGTTGATAGAAAAAAATAATTTCGATAGACATAGTAAATTAAGAAAACTACTAAAGCTTGCAGGTTTAATTACGCAAAAAAAACAATACAATTTTTGTTATTATTACATTTATAAATATTCATGTAGAAAATAGTTTTTTGTAGCTTTTACAATAATTTCTTAAAGATACTAAAAGGGAACTAAAGAAGGAAAAACTTCTACATTTCCATGTTAAGTTTATGTAGAAGAATAATGTATATTATATCAAATTAATTGTCTTATTTTGTTACATTACAAGTAAAACAATGCTTTACTACAACCTGCATGGGTGTTACACTTTCATTTTGCGGTAGACTTGAAGCTTGTTGGAATAGTTTTACTTCTGTTGCTAACTATATGTTTGTACTTCTAAATGAAAACTATTTGAAACTGATAGACAAAACTGACAAGCTTTGCCTCTTTCCTTCTTGGTATTAATAACAAAGTGTATTTAAGTGTATGACAGTTTTATTGAATTAACATGAAATATTTTGATATTAGGCTGAAATAGTGGTGGATCCAGTAAGTAAGTTCTCGACTGACGCTTTCCAAAACACCAAACAATAAAAGGAGGACAAATTCCTACTATTCTGAGCTTGATATAAACAAGTTCTAAACTAAAAATAAATTGAAATAAATATTGAATTGTAATTATTATTTTATAGGACTCCTATAAATGGGCCGATTTTGAAAGAAAAAGTTATTATACTTCATTAGAAATTTGGGGGAAAAGGAAACTTCTCGGCAAGTGTTGGGTGGCTAACAAGATGGAAAAAACGCCATGGAGTAGACTTCCTTGGAGTGTGTGGGAGAAGCTTTCAGCAGCTAGTGTTTTTTCTGAAAAATTGCATCGTATCATTGATCATGAAAAACTAAGCCCAAAACAAGTGCACAATATCGATGAGACAGGGCTTTACTACAAACTTTTGCCTAAGAAAACCTTTTTCACTCCTTAAGAAAAGTCTGCATCGTGCTTTATGCTCAAACGCAACCAGGACACACAAGATACCTCTATTTGTGATTGGGAAGTCGGCCAAATCCAGAGCATTTAAAAACTTAAACATGTCTTCCCTTCCAGTGTATTACAGATTCCAAAAGTCTGCTTGGTTGGAGTCTTATTTGTTTAAGGAGTGGTTCGTGGCTCAATTCGTTCCGAGTGTAAAAGAACATTTGACATCTTTGAAATTGCCAGTTAAAACAGCTTTCCTGCTTGATGATACAGCCAAGCATCCAGAGGCAGATTTCAGTGACATCAAGATTTAGTATATGCCACAAGTATCTCACAGCCCATCGATCAAGGTATCATTGAATGTTTTAAGAGGAAATACCGAAGGAAGCTTCTCTCAGAAATTTTGGATAAAATGGATAGTGATGGCAGGTCTCGTCCAGGCGCTCAAGATGATTAACATTAAAGAAGTAATTTATATCGCTGCTAAATCTTATGATGAAATCCCATCATCTAGGTTTACTAAGTCTTGTAGAAAATTGTGACTAGATGTCGAAAATCTTGTTGAGAAGTGCAAAGAATACAACCAAAATGCAAGAGACTTAAATATTCATGCAACTGAACCTGATGATAACCAGTGAATTTTAAAGGACTTAAGCCTGATTCTGCTAATTGTATTGATGAGGATGACATTGTGGAATGGATTTCATGAGCAGATGATGAACTGGCTAATGAGATCTTGAAAGACGATGAAATCCTCGAAGTAGTTCTTCATCGACGAAGGTGATAATGAAGCGGAAAACGACGTGTGAATTTTGACTCATGCTGAGGCGAGGGCAGCACTGGAACTGGCAACTACCTATGTTGAGCAACAGGCTGTCGCATCAGCTGTTGATGTTATGTTTATGACGAAATGGCGTGAATACGGTATGCGTTTAAAAAAACAGTTGAACTAAAAATGCAGAAGAAAATAACAGATTTCTTTTAATATTGTAAATTTAGTTTTTCATCATGCTTAGGCTCACTTATTAATTTTAAACAATTTTATGAATCTAAAATATGTGCTTCATTGTTTCATAAAATAAATTTGTAAAGTTTTAATTTGCCGTGCATTAAAATTTGATGTTTATTCCTGTTGTCTGGTGTCACGTTTGTTTATATCAACGTCACGAAAAATGATTAAATGAGTGGGTAGCAAAAAAACTGTAGTGTTTTGGTAAGTACTGCACGCTTTAAAATGTCTTAAAAGTTGATTTTTAATTGTAGATACGATATTAAAGGTTGTATACTTTACATGTACATAAAAACCCACTGGATGGTCCGGAAGTTTTTTTATCCGGACGAGGGTCCAGTCCCGAGAAGTCCGGATTAGAGAGAGTCGACTGTAATTAGATTTATTTTCATTACCGGTATAAAATAACAAAAAACTGCATTGCTCTTTCATTTGAGATAGCTTAACAATTTATTTTAAGAAGGCAAAATGGACTAATAATTAAAACAGTGGCCTAATCAAAATTATTTAGGCTTTTTAAAGAAAATGTAGATCATTTGAAGTTTTATAACAGTATATAATATAATTTTTCAAATAACTTTAATAACAATTTTTTACACAAATGCTCAAATCTATATTATTATTTTTAAGAAATAGTATCACATTATAAAAAATGTTTAAAAAACTAGTTAAATTGAAACTTTATTCCTTTAAAAAAAAACTATTACATTCCCCTCTATAGTCAGTGGTTTATAGACCACAGTGCAAACATAAAAATTACAGTTACAATAAAAAATAAACGGTACCAGGAACTGGCACATACTTTCTCACAAACATATTTAAATTATTAAACAGATTCACAGTGACTTCAAAATTGTAGGTGGAGTAGGAGAGGTGATTTAAAGTAGGAGATTAACTAATAAATATTATTAATATTATCTAGAGAGAAAACTATTCGATCGATTTCGAACAAATTTGCACCAAACACGTAAATTAGGGCTGTATAGATGCACGAAAAAAGATTTTTAAAATTTTTGAATAACAACCCCCTTTATGGCCAAAAAACCCTCCAAAATCAGTTATTATTATTATTATTAGCTAAACGAGAATTTTTAGAAAGATGCTGTTTTTTGCATATGGTAGGGTACGTTAAGGGCTACAAATAAGCCAAATTTTATCAAAATCGTTAGAGCTGTTTTTTTACAAAAAAATAATAACTGATTTTTTGGGTGGTATTTTGCCATTAAGGGGGTTGTTTTTCAAAAATTTTCAAAACCGTTTTTCGTGCATCTATACAGGCGTACTGTACATGTCTGGTGCAAATTTGGTTGAAATCGACCGAATAGTTTTCTCTCTAGCTTTGTATACTTTTATTAAAGTAGGCGATTAACTAATAAATATTATTATTATTAGCTAGAGAAAAAAATATTCCATCGATTTCGAACAAATTTGCACCAAACACGTCAATTAGGTCTTTATAGATGCACATAAAAAGGTTTTGAAAAATTTTGAAAAACAACCCCCTTTATGGCCAAAAAACCCCCCAAAATCAGTTATTATTATTATTATTAGCTAAACGAGAATTTTTAGAAAGATGCGGGTTTTTGTATATGGTAGGGCACATTAAAGGCTACAAATAAGCCAAATTTTATCAAAATCGTTAGAGCCGTTTTTTTATAAAAAAATAATAACTGATTTTTTGGGGGTTTTTTGGCCAAAAAGGGGGTTGTTTTTCAAAATTGTTCAAAACCCTTTTTCGTGCATCTATACAGGCGTACTGGACATGTCTGGTGCAAATTTGGTTGAAATCGATCTAATAGTTTTCTCTCTAGCTTTGTATACATACAGACATACAGACATACAGACATACATACAGACATACAGACATACATACAGACATACAGACAGACATTTTGTAAAACCCACTTTTTTGGACTCAGGGGGTCCCAAAACGGATATTTCCACAAAAATCTCAACATCGATTTTTTTTGCGATCACTATACTTTCTCTATACTATAGTATAGTGAGAAAGTAATAAAGAATATTCTCTACTGTTTTTAATAAAGCTCTATAAGTTAAAAGAAGGAACATTTATTTTTAAACATAAATAAAATTGCAATTTTAAGGTTTACTAACAATCTTATGCTTATCTACTTACTCATAAAAATAAGGCCCAACTTCTTTTACTATTGGCAGAGAACCTTGGCTAATTTCCTTTGGATTTGTAACATTAAAAACAAATATTTTATATTCTAAAGGAATTGGTAAAGTCACCCATCGTTCCAAAGCTTCTGATCCATTTAATAACTGTTTTGCCTAAAAAAAAAAAAAAAATAAGAGTCAATAATAAAATTTGTAATTTATTTGCAAAATTCTGTAGATTAGTAAAACAAACACATTCTCACAAAAAGTAGGCTATATATTGTTGTACATGTTTTAATGGCAAACTTGCCAACTTCAATAACATTTGTGTTGGTTTTATTATTCTTAGATAGGGTAATTATTGCTAAAAATAATGTTTATTCAATATTTCAAAGATTTCATTGCTAAAATCATAAATGATGTTCCTTTTGAATTAATTCCAGCACATTATTGTTATTCTGCCAAAAAACCTCAAACTGTGCAAACAATTACAATATTTGGTAATTTATTAACTTAGAATTTATTTTTGCAAACGCTAGCCTAAAAATTTATATTTAATACAGTAACGTTTTTATCAGCAGTACTAACTTTATTTTAATTCACTTAATAATTAATATTTTATTAGAACTGTCACCATTAATATTCACCAAATATTTATGTTTGATGTCATATTTCAAATTTTTAGAATTCGATTCATACTGTCTAAACTAAAATTTTTTAATGTGAAGCATAGCTACATTTAAACTTGATGAAATTGAGTAACTACTAATAGCGGGATTTGGGGAAGGCAAGGAACAGTTGCCTCACCAATATTATTGCAAGTAAAAAATGTAAAGTTCATATTTGTTTTTAATGTGAAGCACAGCTACAT
>JAGFPH010000157.1:37208-134731 GCA_018207615.1 Philaenus spumarius | reverse complement strand
ATTATTGCAAGTAAAAAATGTAAAGTTCATATTTGTTTTTAATGTGAAGCACAGCTACATTTAAACTTGATGAAGTTGAGTAACTACTTATAGCGGGATTTGGGGAAGGCAAGGAACAGTTTCCTCACCAATATTATTACAAGTAAAAAATGTAAAGTTCATATTTGTTTTTAATGTGAAACACAGCTACATTTAAACTTGATGAAGTTTGAGTAACTACTAATTGTGGGATTTGGGGAACACAAGGAACTATTGCCTCACCAATATTATTGCAAGTAAAAAATGTAAAGTTCATATTTGTTTTTAATGTGAAGCACAGCTACATTTAAACTTGATGAAATTGAGTAACTACTTATAGCGGGATTTGGGGAAGGCAGGGAACAGTTGTCTCACCAATTATTGCAAGTAAAAAATGTAAAGTTCATATTTGTTTTAATGTGAAGCACAGCTACATTTAAATTTGATGAAATTGAGTAACTACTTATAGCGGGATTTGGGGAAGGCAGGGAACAGTTGTCTCACCAATATTATTGCAAGTAAAAAATGTATAATGTTCATATTTGTTTTTAATGTGAAGCAGAGCTACATTTAAACTTGATGAAATTGAGTAACTACTAATAGCGGGATTTGGGGAAGGCAAGGAACAGTTGCCTCACCAATATTATTGCAAGTAAAAAATGTAAAGTTCATATTTGTTTTTAATGTGAAGCACAGCTACATTTAAACTTGATGAAGTTGAGTAACTACTAATAGCGGGATTTGGGGAAGTCAGTTAACAGTTGTCTCACCAATATTATTGTAAGTAAAAAATGTAAAGTTGATATTTGTTTTTAATGTGAAGCACAGCTACATTTAAACTTGATGAAGTTGAGTAACTACTAATAGCGGGATTTGGGGAAGGCAAGGAACAGTTGCCTCACCAATATTATTGCAAGTAAAAAATGTAAAGTTCATATTAATTTGTTTTTAATATATTAGATTTGACATTTATTTTATTGCTGTTTTGTATAGTTTTTGTGTTTGTTTTGTAGTAGAATTAGCAAATTATATTTTATTAATATACTGTTTTGACTCTTGGAAGTGCTGAGACAGGAGTACAAGTGATTAGAAATACACTGTGTGTCCATCAATTTCTGTACAATTTTTAAGAAAAATCTACAAAAAGACATGAAGTTTTTGAAAATATTAGAAAAAATTCTTATCCATTTCACAGAAGATAACTTAGGTACCATAAAGTCATTAAGTGATACTAGATTGGATCTTTATGGTAGAATCTGTAAAATCGGTTCTAGACAACTTTGACACAACTTTGAGAAAAATAGCAAGCAACGACTCTTCTGGAGGAGGTGAAACTTCTCTGGTAAAACTCATAGAAGATTTTGTTTTTGTTTTTGCTTGTTACTGCTTAGAAGAGTCCTAAATTAGTGTCAGATATTGTCAAAAGCATCAAAGGCAACAATAGTGTATTATTTAAAGGTAAATGATTTAGTTAGAGCAACCAAGAGCGAAATGAAAACTGTTTGAAAAGCTTCGGGTGCCCTGCACTGATATTTCAGAAAGTTGTGGTTTTAAACCAGTGGAACTATCCAGGAAAAATAAAGTACCAATTAAGTTAAATGGAGGAACTAAAGATCCTTCTGAATCAGTGGGATAGGACTACATGATTGCCATCCTCTATCCTGTGTTGGACATTCTCATTGAAGAAATAAAGAGAAGACTGTTTGAAAACATAATGAATAAACTGTGCAACATCTTCACTGCAGGTCAGATCCAGATATGTGCTGTTCAAGAGATTTGCAGACATTATAGAGTGAAAGAGGAAACTTCCTTTTCATGTTTAAGAGGTTGAACAAGAGAGACGGTCATTCATAGCCCTTTTGGAAATACAAAGAGTCAGGTAATAAAATAGTTTAAGCTTAAATAAAAGAGAAGATTAAACTTTTATTAAATGACTGTAAAAGGAGTTTCTCCAAAATATTATTACGTAAGAAATATTGGAATATGCATACCAATAAAAAACTATTTTTAGAGGTTCAAAATCTAATGTTTTTGATAAATGTAAAATTATACAGAAAGCATAGTTATTTTTTTGACGTAAATAACATGAACATGATCACGCCAAAATAGTGGGGTGTCAATTTTACTTGCCAACAGGGGCGGCTCCAGGACAGTTTCTCGGGGGGGGGGGCCATGTACGGGAAAGTTTGGTTGGAACTTTTAGTCACCCCCCCCCCTCCAAAACGATTTATTAACACTTTGTTATAGATTTTAATAATTTCATGATTAAAGAATTTTGTTTTATATATTACTGTAACATAAATTTACTTCAACTTTGTTATGATTGTACGTTTAGATCAGCCTAATATGTTATCGTTCGAAATATAGAATGCTAGAAAGTATTTTAACAGATCAATTACTTACTCTATGGTCTGGGTAGTTATGAAACTATTTCAATCCACACAAACAGTAAATAAGTATCACTTTTAGAATAAACGTTCAATGTTTTATTTATGCCACAAATAATGTTTTCATCTTAATAACGAAATAAGTTTCAACATTTTATTAATAAACTAAAACAATTTAAGTAACTGTGTAAGCCTAAAAAATAACATAAAAATACATTCATAGGCATAAAAAAATTAGATTCATAAACATACAAAATAAAATTATATCAATAAACATAAAAACTAACCTTAAAAACTAAGATTCAGTTATATATACAAGCTTATATTATTGATTTGGTTGAATTGAAAATTAAATATGAAAATGAATAATGATATGTATTGATAATGGAGAATTAAGAGTTAGTAGGGGGTGGGGTGGGTACCGTTATGAGAGCACTGACCTTGACGGAAGACAGCGCACCAATAACATAAAATTATCAACTGTAGCCTACCCTTCAAACAACTCGGCTCAAATACAAAACCTTTGTCTCAAGTAAGTCAAGTTAATATGTTTTGTCGTTTTTGAGAAATAGTGATGAATAGTGAGTCAGTGGCAGAGTGGCATTTGGCATTTATCTATATTTCTAACGCTTTTTACGTTTTAATAACCTTAAACGCAAAATATTTTAAAATCCCGTCTTATTGCACATCTAGAGCATAAGGGTAACCACTATGTTAAGGACTTTTTCTACCGCGTAAAAGCGAAATCGCGTAAAGCGGGACCGCCTATAACGAGGACTGCCTGTGTATAAGTGAATATGATATAGAAATAAAGAATTAAGTTTCGTCTTTGCTAATCTTGTTTCTAAATGGCTTTTCCGATATTGGTTCATAAATAATACTATATACACATGGATGCATTTGAAATACGAAAAAAAAATCTGAGCTCTCGGGGGGGGCCATGGCCACCATGGCCCCCCCCCCTGGAGCCGCCCCTGCTTGCCAAAAATGTTGTTAATTTTGAATTTTTTATTTGGCCTTTGAGAAAATCTTTGGATTTAAAATAAATTTGTCCTGTAATTTGGACAGGCACCGATTTCACTTAGCTAGCGCTCTGAGCAGATAGTTTCTAGCCCCTTCTTTTCCTCTCCAAACATTGTAAAACTTAAAAAATTCAAGCTTAGATAGTTATTGCAGTTTGATAAGGTTGTTATCTACTATTAATAAAACTTGAGTTATAGTAAAAATATACTGTATACTGTTTGACAAGTTTAAATCTATTTCTAAAGTATTTGATTTTAGGCCTAATATTTTTAAGCGTGCTACATAATATAATCTAACATTTCCCCTTGACTCTGTCTATGGCAGTACTCTAAGGTTATAAATAAATTTTTTTACAAAAATAGAAACTAGAAACATTTTGCTGCCTACCCCTGACACCATACCCCCTCACCTTACAAATTAGTCAAATCATCTGCAACTTTTTATGTATTTCTCCTATGGCAAACGCATATATATTACACGCCTTCTGTTTTGCTTTAAATTGTAAGATTTTACATGTATTTATGAAAATCAAATCTGTACCATGCTTTTAAAAAAAATCCCGTCCCTCAAATGTTTTTGTCCTAGCAAATGCCCAGCAGTTAGCCTGTTTGTAAATTGAGGTCTGAATTTTGACGAAGTTCATACCAAAGGTTTTATCAATAAAGGTCCATTTACTAAAACCATTTAGTTATATTAATTTGGTAATCATTCCTTGAGTAACTGTTTTGTGTCATCTTGTTCGTTTTGATTAATAAGAGCAGAGTTGTGTCATTTGCATGGTACATTATTATTTTTGAAAATTGTTTGTTGCTTGTAATATTATTATTGTATATATAAGAAATAAAACAGTTGTAACCAAAATTTTGAATTGATTATATTGAACCCTGATGCTGTGACCATTGGTGTTGTAATTGTGTTTTTTTTTCTAGTAATAAATATTTTAAATACATTGTATTGCTTTTTATTGACACATATTTCCTAAAATGACATTCATAAAATGACTAGTAATTGTTATTAACAGCTAAATAATAATAACTCATCACTGGAGTGTTAATTTTCTAATTTTTGTATTTAAGATTTGTTTAATTCTGTGCATCTCTGATCAAAGACTTTGATCCTGAAATAATCCTACAATTCATTTTCAGAAGGTTTATTTTTGTTTTTATTTCGTGAGAGGAATTATAGTAAAGTTTTTCCTATGCCTCCAAAGTTTTTCTTGAAATCCCACCCATGGATGTACCCATATAAATTCACAAGGTGACAGTTTTCATCACAAAAACTTAATAATGTCAAAATATTTTAGTCCTGCATTAAATATATGTTTCATGATAATAATTCACATTTTATCCTTAATGTCATCTAACACATGTACATTATGTCCTTGTCATTCAAGGTGAAACCTTTGTCACAAAACAGCCAATGAATAGAGATCTTACAGTAGATAGTGTTTTTCCTAGTAAAATTATTGATGTTGTCATTACATGAGGACTGTATTTTTAGACAACAATGGTATTATAAGCATTCATTGTATTGGTTTGAAATAAAATCTCTAACACCAGTACGTAAAATAATAGAGAACATTTTTTATCAATTATAAAAATATTAAAATTACAAAATCTTTTGACTTTTAATCAGGGCTTTTAGACTGTATTGTCATCTACTCGTAAAATAAATAACTATTTCCACCAGGGTACTTAAAGTTAATATATTTAAAAATACTTGAAAATTAATAAATGTTAATTTATTAATTAATGTTAAATTAATAAATGTTTTATTTTTACCATAATTACAAGCAGGCCATCTAATAATTAATTGTTTGCCATGAACAAAATCATGTCGGTTTTCAAAATTCAAAACAGATAGTGTGGGCTATGAAGGTATTTACTTTCAAGACATCACATGTTGACTCTAAATGAGTGACAGAAATAGTTGCATTTGTGGGAGGACAGACAAAAGATGGTTTTGTGTCCTATAGACACCAATAATTAAATACCGGTACCTAACTATGAAGTTTCGCAACAAAACTTTTTTTTAGACCATACTTACACAACAATATAAAATTGAAACTAAAAATTTAGATTTGCAATTTGTATACATTTTTATTCTAAAAGAGAAACCATTTTATTATAGAATATAAAATGTATTTAAAAGATTATAAGACATTTTATATTGGTCAAACTTAATAAACAGCATTTCAGATACAGAGTGATTTTAACATGTATGGCAGGAGATTTACAGTCAGGAAAGAGTGTTTAATTAAAATGTAAGTAAAATTAATAACAAAAATACCTCATAATAGTTTGTTTCCTATGATGTTCTTTCACTTTCTACCACTCAAAAGTGTTATTAATAATATTAGCATGTCTATATAATACCATGTATTCTACTCAATACTATACTGAACTAATTACAAGTTTAGGCTATACAATGGTGGTGCAGGCCAGCGACATCCACAAGCGCAGAATTACCGTAACACACATTTATTACAGAACATATTTTCATAACTTTTCCCCAAAATCTGAACTTGATTATAGCTTTTATGTAAGATAAATAAATACTACTAACACCACAGTTTATTCCCAAAATTTGAGCTCCAATACTGTGAAAAATAGAAGAAGGAATGAGGTTTTGAAAATAGTTTTGATATCCTCAATAAATCAAACACAACAGTATCATAAAATATTATTTTGAGTAAATGATACTTTGTCGCTGAAAATTTATTGCAAAACTTTTTTTTTAGTTTTCATTATTGAAACATATGCGAGTTAATGATGTAACATAGTAAAATTTATATATATATGTTCACTGTCTATTACCCTACTTACCCTCTTACTTGTTAATGTTTTAGTAAGGGTTTTAATTTGATATGTCACAAGTCATAGGGTATATGTGAATTACAAATTGTTGACATAGGGTGATAGGAGAAGGGTTTGGGTTATTTTTCAAATAGGTTTTCTAAGGTTCTACAAAAGACGAATAACTGTCTGGAGAACAGATTTGGGATAACTCTTTCCGTCTTTTAAACATAATTATAAAAATAACTTAAAAAATAACATTTTTGAGCGTAGCAAATGAATGTGTAAGCCAAGTTTTATTTCCACAGAAGCTCATGGTTTTTAAAGGGCTTTAATTTGATGAATCACAATGCATATAGGTTCATTAAAAACATTTTGAATGTTTATGGTGTGATAGGAGGGGGTTTGTAAATAGGTCCCCCCTTATGGCAAATAACTGTCCCGAGATCAGATATTGCATTTCTCATTCTGTCTTTTAAATAATATAAAGTTATAAAAATAACTTACAAAATAAAATTTTTGAGCATATCGAACGAATGCGTTAGCCGATTGTAATTTTCTTACCACAGATATTCATTGTTTTTAAAGGGCTTCAACTTGATGTGTTACAAGTCATATGTGCCAATTACAAATTTTTGAGATTTGGGTGGTCAGATGGGGACGGGGGATTTGGGATTATGTAAATAAGTTCTTTGAAATTCCCCTTGATGATGAATAACTCTTGCAAGATTAGATTTTGTATATCTTCCGTTTTTTTTTTTTCAGTAAAAGAAGTGGTAAGTTTAAAAAAATGCTCTGTATTTGCGGTTTTGCCCTGACTAACATTATAATCCAGGTAGAGCAAAACTAATTAAGATAACAATATACAAATTTGAAGGTATATTCCTATTGGGTCGATGCCAACTAAGAAATTATTTTGCAAAATTTTTTATTTTAAAGCATAAAAATGGAGAATTGATGCTTCAATCCCAACCTTGTAACAAATAACACTGCTGAATAGGATCAAAAGCATAACAACCTGTATAATGAATTAACACACATTTTTTTAACACATTTACATTTATTACTATTGCAACAACTTAGCAAATTTAGAATAAGTTAATTATTATTCTTCATAACCAATAAATTTTTAAGTTAGGTTAATATAGTAATATAAATAAAAAGGATATACGTATGGATGAGTGTATTATTCCAGCATATCTGGATCGCATGAGGGAAACTTGGTACATATGACTTACTATCTGGAAAAAAGTATTTTGGGCGTAAAACAACCTACTATCTCTTGGGATGTGGTGGGAAAAGCATGACATGTAAAAACAATTTAAAACTACGGTTATTAAAGTCAAATCCATAGTTTTCAAGGATGCTGAGATGAATAATGGCACTTCATAAATATATTTATTAACATATTCCGTGCTGAGCGCAGTTAAAGCTGCAAAAAATGTTCATCGCCATGACTGAGCACGGCTTTAAGCGCACATGCACTATTTACTTTACATTGGAATAGAGGAGAATTAGTCCTTGCCTATGGCCATATTTCTTATCTCAGTAGTTAGTAGAGACCCTTAGCCTAGGAGAATATCAACTACAAAGAAAGTTATAGGCGTTCAAAAACTGCCGTTTTTGAGTCAAGTTTTCGACCATTCTGCCAATATTTTCACAATTTTAGGTACCGGTAAGTTATTAATTTAAATAAATTTTTATCACATTTATTTATATCATAAGATATTTCACCATATTAGTGAAAAATAACAAAATTACGTCTTAACAGTTCATTTTTTTGCTTTATCCTCATATTATCTTTTTCTCTTGGTTTATGAATGATTAGTATTTTTATATAAATCTAAACTAATATATTATGTACATTTTTAAAATATTTTCATAATGGTTCCTAGTAGAGGAGGAAAGCAATAAATTTAAAAATAAAGAACTTACGTTTTTAACGTTCTTTTTTGCTTTGTCTTCATTTTTTGCTTTGTAATCATTTTATCTCATTTTACCTTATGATAAAGTAACACAAAATTTAATTTTGTGTCGTTGCTATTTTGATAAGTTACGAATTATGTTATATAAAACTCATGCAGGTTTTACTAGCACTTGTTAAAAAAAAAATATATAATAAATTTTCATTATTGACATTTTGTATTAATAAATAAATGTGTTTTACGTAAAACTATTATTATTTTTATGATTCAGAAAATTTTTTATAACATATTACTATATTTTAAAATGATTCACAAAAAATAGGCATGAAATGAATAGATTTTGTTATGCGGCAATATCTGCTCAGACATAGAGTCGAATACGACAAGACCTTATGACTGACGCAGTTAAAGCCGCAAACTTGATCCGAGGGCGCCATCTTGCTAGTCATTCCTAATAGGACCGTAAAATGGCGTAGCACGGAAAGTGTTAATATTTTGTGCAGGAAAAACTAAAAATGTTCCGTAATGAAGCACGGATATTAAAGCTCGTTGTAATATAATCCACATAATCTGTGAAATTCAATCTATTATTTGGTTAACATAATAAAGCTATACAAATTACAAATACAGAGTGTCACAAAAAACCTTACCGCCCAATACAGGATCAGATTCCATTCATTAAAATAAATGAAAAATCTTCAGTAACTTTTTTAAAATTCGGCTTAGTTTACTCGCAATCCGCCATTTTGTTTTTTTACAAAAACTCACTGTAACTCCAGAAGTACAGTAGATAAGGTATTGAATTGAAATTTGGATTGAACATTTTGTACGTTACGATTTACAAGAGTACCAAAAACAAAGACTTTAGTTTTATAATTTTCAAAATGGCAGTCGTTAAAAATGTTCAGATAAACCATCTGAAGTGTTCAGTTAAGTGGCAGCCGTTAAACTATCTTGAAAACAGTTAATTTTACAAAAAATGTAAAAAGATACAAAATATTTGTCTTTTTTTTAAACAATCAATATGGTTTTTCATTTTTGTAGGTTACAGGATAACCGAGTTATAAAACAAAAACTGAAAACAAAATTTCTTGGTAATTGTCTACAACACCCAAAATTAGTTAAAAACGAACATTTTGTTTTTTAATTCTAATACTTTTAATGAATAAAATAAAATCCATTGCTCTGAAACCCATTACAAATTCAAATGTCACTCTTAACCATTTCAAAGTTGTGACTAATGTTATGCTTCAATAATACTAAATAATAACATTTCAGAGGTTATTTCAGTGACGAATATCAGCGTGCATTAAATAAGTTAGCAATCAGCTGACTTTATTTTAATCAGCTGTGATGCAATTTCATTGTTCATTTTATAAACAAAAAATATATTATTCATCACATGTAAGAATAACATTTATTCACAACAATAGTTTTCAAATTTCCTTTGTTGCTTTTGTTTGGTTTGTGTTTCTGTTTTTTTTTTTTTTTTTATAAAATGCCAGTGGAATTTTTAATTGTGGAACTAACCGATATGCATTTGTTCAATGTCTTGCAGAATATAATCTTTCCGAAGCTCGCTGTTTATACTTGGAATATTTTACAAACCGGAGAAATTATATTGTGAATATGCACATGCGTCTCAAGAGAATTTAATTCCTTTAAGACTTAGCTTAAAGTTCGTGGTAAACACTTGAAAAAAGAGCCAATGTCAATAGTCAAATTCCAATAACTTGACTTTTTAACCTTCCCACAAGTGAATTGATCTGTTTTAATTATGTATAACGAACAATGGGTTAAGCAAAGTCTGGGTTATTATATAATTCTTAAGATAAAAAATAAATAAATAAAATGTGTTGGAACATTTGTAGTTTATTCATTTTATACCTCAATAAAGAAAGAAATTTTTAAAATGTGCAATGATTATATTAATATTACAATATCACCATGGTTGCGTGTAAAACATATTTAAATAATTACATTTTGATATTTTTTGTCAATTTTTATATTTTTATCTGACATTTGCTATCCCTCCTCTTTACAAGTGTATCTACTCCCTTTTGATGTATTGCATGTATATTTAACCCTTGCCTGACTGCATGCTTGTCATGTCAAAAGATTATTTATCACAGATAATTAATTATTTGCTTGCATTCTTATTGGCTATACCTCCCCTCATCAATCATTTTATACATTTAATATAGAAAATGTATTGACCCCTGCATAAATGACCCATTAGTTCTTAGTTGCCAAAATAATATTTACGACTTTCAAATACTTATAGATCATAATCAATTTAATGACATTTCGCATAAATAAGTATAGTGGTCATACTTGTATAAATCTAAGGAATCGTGTCAGTTATCATTATCATTATGGCAATTAATTATTAGTGTTTACATTAATCAACTTACATAATTTATTTAAACTATGTTTTTGTTTTATGTGTTTTGAGAATATTAGAGTGGTACAGCATTGATTAGAACTGTTCATTGCATTAACACTGTTTTCAATATCTTACTGACTAACATAATCATTTAAAATAAAACATGTTATTCTATTTCATGCAATTAAATTAGGTACCAACAAAATGTCCAGTCAGAATTAGAAAATTTTTTAGTAATAATAAAATCCTTAAAAGCTGTTATACAATTTGATTTTTAATTTGATACAAAATTTTAATGAAAAAATACCTTTATACTGATATTTGCTTCTGAACAAAGTGCAAAAACCTTTTACTCAAAACTACAATTAAGGATGCTATCACATTTTTTCTTCACTCCCTTCCCCAATTTGTTCTAAAATGTTTAGTTTTTATTTATAAGTTTAAACAATAACGGCTTGATGAGGTTTTAGTTTTAAATATCACAGAAATTAAGGTAAAAATCATCTTGTGAAATTTCCAACTGTACATCCATGGTTTTTACCCAGATTCAAACCGAGAACCTCAAGTTTCATACCTTACTCAGAATCTATGTAAAGACTATGGATGTTTGTGTAGATGGAATATTAAAAAGCAGATTTTTATACTATACAAATGTAACTAACTTTTTTTCAAATCCAGTATTTTTCTAATGTGTTAAAAGTTTTAATTAATTACTTAAATTTTGTTAAATTCATTAAACTTTAGATATAAGAATAAGAAGGATATAATCATACGATTTGAAATGGTGGTTAGTTACTAAACACTTTAAGGAAATTGTCTTAAGTAAACAATAGTAATTTACTTTTGATGTAGAGAATTTAATTCGATATAACACCCAAGGTCAAGTTAAATTATCTTCTTATTAATGCACATGCAAGTACATAACATGAACTTTGATAACTTGGAATATTTTAACATCTTGAACCAACAAATAGCAATTTAGAAAAATGAGATAGAACAATACAATTATAATAATAATAGGATTGGTTACCAACACAAGTAGGGATTTATGCAGTTAGTTCTTAGAATAAAACAACAGGTGAATCATCTTATGCACCAATTTCTTTTATGAAAGAAGAAATTATTTATTTGTCATTATGTGGTAGAATATGTTTAACATAATCATTGGTCTATAATTTTTTATTATTATTTTTTTAAATATATTTATGTAATTATTATTATGCTATTTTGTATAGATAAAATTATTGATTAAAACAATAAAATAATATCTTAATAAATGAAAGGCGCATCATTGAATTTTCGGCTTAAGGTGGATTTGCAAAATTCAAATATTGATATTGCTTACTTTACATTAATTCACCTGTTTAAAAAATTATAAAATTAAATGATAACATATGGAGAATATGTCACAGCAAAAGCCATCTTTACATTGCACTTAACAGAAAGCCATCATGTCATAGTGTATGCATGAAATAATCGGTGCATTGAAATACTGTAACAGTGAGCCATAACTGAAATACAAATTAAAGTGTGAATCTTGTCATCAATTTCTAGTTTTGTGTAGTGTCAAAAAGTTAGGCCTACATAGTTTGGTCTAAGCTTACATGTCTACCGTATTCCATGAACTACAACCATGTAATTCAACAACAGAAAATGATTATACTTGAATTTTATTTATTGTAAATAAATTATTTAAACTGCCTATATATTTATTTTGAAAAATAGTGAACTAAAGTTTTGTAAAACTTATGAATGATTTTTATATAAGCCTTTTTTATAACACTGTCTTAAAACAAATCAGTGGCAGTTCAAAACTTGACAAGAAAACAAACTTGTTTTAAAACTTAAATGTTCAAAACCGTAAATGCTTATGAACACTATCACACAGTTAACTTTTTTCTCTCAAGTATTTAAAAAAAAACGTTTAAATTCTTTGCAATAAGATAGAATTCAATCATCATTTGAAATCAGTCAACCTTATTTAATTCTTTCAACCACTGAAATATAAGGTTTTAAATAATCATTTTAAATAACTTCCAAATTCATTTGACCAAAAGGCAATCAAGGAAATTCCTACTAAAAGGTTTTTTTCTAGAAATTGTGTGCTACAAATGTACCACCTTATTTATTAAATCAAAGACAAGTTTTATTGTTTAACTATATACATAATTCAGGATATAAACAACAAATGACTTTTAAGTGATTAATTAACTCATCCAGTGTTACTTTTCAACATTACTTGAACATCAACGTTATTTGATGTTTCTGTTAATAGCAAAACCATGGCAGATTTGTAACAAAAGTTTTAATATACTTTGGAGGCGAAGGCATGTCATTTTCGGAATACCTATAACTAATCTTACTCAGACTTCATTCCAATTTTAATTTTATTTAAGTGATTTTTTGGTGCTATTAATATAAAATAATTATCTTGATTAAAAATGTTATTATATAATTATGATTTTTCAAAATTTCTTTTGTTGTTGTCCCCCATTTTTGTAAAGTTGGGTTAAGATAGATTTAGCCATTTTAAAAAATTTCTGAAAAATTTATTAAAATTATTGGTGACTATTCATTAAAACAAAATTAAATTTCTTTGCACGTTTTAATATTTTGTAATGTAATAAATACAAATGTTACCTTTTCGTACAATTTGTAATTATATTATTTAACTTATTTAGGAGGTAGATTAAAAAATTGATTTTTATATTTTGTGGTTTAAATTTTAATGTTGCTAAATGGCTTTAATTTTATATAACTATATATTATTGTTGTTTGTTTTGTTTTTAGGTCTTTAAATTATTTATTTGTTGAGAAAAAAATAAAGTCTTTGAAAAGTAATGCGTGTGACCACATTTTTTAATAAACTCACATTTAAAGAGCTAGTATTGGAACTATTATAATGTGTATTGTGTTTTTGTATGATCTCAATATTGTACTTTATTTTATTTAATAAGTGTTGAGTGCTACAACTAACTGTTGAAGCTTACAGTGATTAGTGTACCGGTAACCACAAAAAAGAAGGATTGCAATGGCAGTAATAAGGTATTCAAAAATCTACAATTCACAAGCAAAAATAAATTAAAACACTTGATTTTTATAAAGATAAAGTATAACAGAAACTGATAAACTTAATAAATAAATGCCTAAAGTCTGGTAGTAAAATATTCAACTATAATATTATTGGTTATTCTAGCTATAATAGATAAAGATCTGGACAAGTCTTTGCTTACTAATGGATATGTGTAGCTGCTAATATTGTTAACTCATTAGATAATTTTATTTGTGTAAGAATTATTGGTAGTATCACCAAACAAACAAGTTATTTTAAGACTTATTGTTCTTGATTTTTTTTTATACTATTAACTGTTTAACTGTTACAGGGGTAGGGTATAAAGTTTTAAAAACACCATAGCTTAGCGGAAGATATTTTTGTATGGAAACGTTTTGAACCAATTAAAATGCTTTTAACACAATAAATCATTGTTTAGACAAACAAATAACTTTTTAAAATCAACAAAAATACAGTTTTTGTAATTTTTTAAACCAAAATACAGAGGAACTAAGTAACAAAACTACAAATTTGTCACACATGAAAAATGAAGTTAATAATGAAGTTCATTATTCTCATTGCTGCAAATTGTTTTTTATCAAAAGTAAATATCAGCTGATTCAGAATCTAGGATTTGATCAAATCCAAAATCATCATAAAATATAGGGTGTTCCATAAAAAATTTGAAAGTTGGCCTCAAATTAAAAATATAAAACATTAAAAACTATACTTTAAAATGAGAACATGTAGCCTAATAAACAGAGGGCATTAATAAACAACAATTTGCAACAATGAGAATGAATAGTTGATACAGTACTGAAAATCTTTTATTAACTTCATTTTTCATGAGTGACAAAATAATTGTAGTTTTTTTACTTAATTTCTGTATACAATGATTAAAAAAGAACATATTTTGTTGATTTAAAAATCTATCTGTTTGTCTAAACGTCTAAACAATGCTTTATTAGTGTTAAGAGCATTTTCATTTATTCAAAACTTTTTCATACAAAAATATCTTCCACTCAGTTATGGTGTTTTTAAAAATTTATACCCCTGTAACTTTTTAAATAGTTATAGTATAAAAAAAAACAAAAACAAAAAAGTCTTAAAATAACTTGTAAAATCAAATATCACCATAAAATATAGGGTGTTTCATAAGAAATTTAAAAGGTTGACTGCCATATTGGAAAATGGCGGCAATTTACAAATATTTTAAAATAAGGATTGTTAAGACGGAGAGAAAATAAAAGGTAATTAGTTTATATTAATTACATAACTTTATTCATAATCAGCAATAATGGTCATAGGCGTAACCAGGGGGGTTTTGGGGGTTATAACCCCCCCCCATTGTAAAAAATATTTCGCACTATTTTTACATTAAAATACGGTATTAAGAGTAACTTGTTTTCAACACCTATGCAAATGTTAAGCTACAATAAATTATCAATATATTGCTGACATTATTTTTGGTCGAATTGGGCACTGGCACTTTATTTGATATAAGATGCAGTATAGTGTATGGCCTGGAACACACGGAGATTTCGTCCGGCACGGATTATTTGCCATCGCCATCATATCAACATTGTCGCGAAGGAGAGTATTAGAGCATACACATTGGTCAGAAAAATATACTATTGGTTTATTTACCGCTGACGGTAGCTGTGCAGCGGCTCGCTGCCACTACAATCGGCGGATTTTCCACCGTTTCTGCAAAAACAGTGGCGAACGACCGAACGTAACCATATGGACATCAATTTTCCTTATTTTAGTATTTTTTCGTAGAATACTATCCTTTAGCTAGCCGGGTGTGTAGTTCGTCAAATGACGAAACCGACATTCGTAAATAATTGAAAAATGTTTCTTCATAGTTCCTCAAATCAGGAAACACAGTCGTGTAGAATGCTCCAAAATCTTGTCTTCTTTTATTTATTGATTGGATGAACCGAAATAAGTAACTATATTTTTTGCTTCTTTTTCAATCAGCAACGGAATAACAATAAAGCGAGAGTTTAATGTTTCTTTTAAAACATCGAAAGAAATAATATATTACATAACACACTTCGTGATTGATGAACTGGACATTTCAGTTTAATGAATCCCCATTTGGCTTTTAGTTGGCGTCGGAAATTTTACCGCCCTGTGTGCACACTTTAAATTTTATGAGCGGTGACGGTAACTAATCCGCAGCCGACAAAAAAAACGCTGAGTGTTCCAAGCCACCGGGTTAGAGACAGCGCACGGAAAGATTTGGCGGTGTTGCTAAAGTCATGGTTGCTATTCTACAATATTCCTGAATGACAATTCGAAGTGGAAAATTTATATTATTTTATTAAAGTACTTTTGGGAAGCCTAAAACGTGCTATTTTGCATCTTAATTTTAAAAAAATTCCATACCCCCCCCCCCCCCCCCGTTGTTGTAACCCCCTCCTTACGGTCGTCCTGGTTACACCTATGATCATGGTGGCTATAAGCATAATGTTTAAATATTTTAATTACATATTTTTTTATTTTTTCAAAAAACAAGGAAAGGTTCCCCATTTAAAGTTAACTGTCAGATTTATAGTTTACAAGATACCAATGGTGGCCCATTTAAAAAAGACACTCTGTATACTAGGTTGTAGATTAGTCATGTATAATCTGATGTGTTCACTGAAATGACTATTAATTAGGACAGAAGCACTTGGTAGGATGGAGGAGGTGTGATCGTGACACATACTCAGTAGGGCCAGGTTTTTTGTGTGAATGACAGGATTTTTTTTATGTAATAGAGCGATATAAACTTAACCTAAAAACGCTGTAGGTTGTTGAAAGAAATTTACCTATTCTAAATTTACCAAGTAGGTTGCTATATGGTAATAAATGTTAATTCTTTCAAGAAATATGTGTTGGTTCAGTATAGGACTAATCTAAAATTGTGTCAAGCTTTTGGTTCATATCAGCTGTTTTATTTATATGATATGGAATGTATTGGATGACATACTGTCGATGGCGTACAACATGTTTGTAACAAATTAAGCTAATGCATTGAAGATGCTAAGGTATAGAATTGTTTAACCTTGAATAAATGGGAGATAGTACAGTCATTTTAGTAATAAAAACATCTGTATAAACCTTTATAAACAAACCATACAATGAAACTCTTCAGCAGTATTACAAAAGATAAAAATTTTGCTATCAGATGATGTTCATAAATTTAAAGAGGTTTATTATTTAATTATACAGAAAGTTTAAAATAATAGAAACTATTCATCAGTCCTGTGGAAGATGAAATTATTGACACCAAATTTAAATGAATAACAGAAAACATTCAAAGAGAGGATAGAAGAACATAATGAGATTGTTTCCAACCCCATTGACACAGTGTTAAATGTGTACTTTTCAAAAATTGTTTACAAAATAATAAGTGACAGTATTCTGTAAAATCTAAAAACCTATAATATGAGTTTTCTAATCTAAACATTTTCTAATCTCAAGGTTACTAATTTCTAAACATATTGTGGATCTAATGAAATCGGTAAGCTTTTTTACAAGCTATAGAAGACAAAGGCACTGGCGGGAGTGGTTTAAGTAATAATATTAACAGAAATCGGAAACCATATTGCACAACAATTGTCTAACAATTTTAATTTCACTAGTGAAAGTGTAGTTTTTCTGAATCATAAGAATGACTCTGATATACTGATTCAAGTGGATTTAGATAAATTGAAATATTAGTTTGATCAAAATCATAAAATTTTAAGATAATAAATGTAGTAATAATATGTTTAACTGAAAAAGAACTGTAGTACAGTCATAACAGATAAATTATTTAAATGTTTGCAGTGAAACATTAAAATTTGTCATCTTGTACCTTGGCTTTTCCAGTGAAAATAATTAGAAAATTAAATTGAAAATTGTTAATGGCTCTATTGTATAATAAGATATCCAATGTTCATTGAAAGTTTTTAAGTCTATCTACTATATGCTCTAGTTAACTCAAGACTCCAATATTATGGCGGAGGCACATATCTAATTACAATCAAACGTTAAGGCAAAAATGTTAGATTGTTCTTACTAGATTTGCTCTCTTACTATCAAAGAAGAAAAGAACCAGAACCTCTTTTTTTAAATGGCTAAATCTTTTATCACAAAATTATTTTTTATGGATAAAATCTTTAAATATTTGGCTGGTGAAGGGTGTGCAGAATGATTTCAATTGAAGACTAAGAACCTGCAACAATTATATTATCCCAAGGTCTTACAACAAAGGTTTGAAAATAGCTTTCATAACCACTTTTATATTATAATAGTTGTCAGTAGGAATTGTTACCACTTATAAATTAATTTCAAAATGTCATAAATTTTAAAAAAATTTCAAATAACCCTTGAACAAACTCAAACCTAATTTCCCCCTAACCAGTATTTCAATTTCTACATAGTAGATATTATTTTTGTAATTTTTGATTTCGCTTGTCCTCAAAAAACTGTTTTAAAATGTAGTATATTAAATAAATGTTTGAAAATGTGAATTATTAATTACTGTATTTAGCTTACTTTGATTATTTCATTTCTTAAGTAGGCTGGGAATGCTGCATATTGGATTAAAACTCCAAGTAAAAGAACAACAACTCCTCCAACTATACTGCCAATTTGTATGTACTGATTCATGACAGTATGATTCTGTCCTTCTGAAAGATAAGCAGTGGTTGTTTTAGAATAAAATTATACATTTTGTTAAGAAATATTAGTGATTATTTTACTTTACTGCTTAATATATATGGTAAGTAAGAAAGTAATATTTTTTGTTAAATTTGTATAAGTAAAACGTAGTAGGTACTGCCAGTTTACAGTTTAGTTGGTAACATGTTAAACTCAATTTAAAAACATAAATATTAAAGTAAAGTTTATGAAAATAAAAATTAACTTGCTACAGTTAGTTTACTTTGTGAGTAGATTTGTATGAAATTGATCCCTCTTATGCCACACAGTTTTTTAGCTTTATTAAAGATATTTCATTAAAACACACAGTGAATCTGACTTTGAGATTACAAAATAATGTAACTTGAGCATTTAATTATTTTTACTGTATTTTTAGAAATATTTAACAAATTTGTTAAATAAGGTGCACATGAATTCATTTCATTAATGCAGATATTTTAGACTGTGTTGAACATCAAAACAAAAATAAGCTCCAAAACTCTAATATTAAATATATATAACCTTAATCTGCTGAATTAATGGTACGAACATTTTTTAAATAAGTTGTCAAATTATACTATTTGATTTTAATACTTCTAACCTTCAAACAACTAACATTAAACATACTTAACTAATTCTTTTTAATAGATCATGTATATTTCATTATTTCCTGTAGTAAAAAACTCTAACATTTAAAAGTCCTACCCTCAAAATGTGTGTGAAGTTAATTTCAATTCGTGAAAAAGAGGAATTGAAAAATGTATATATTGCAAAATTTTTAATCAGAGGGTAGTAAAAGGGTGTGTACATATTATGAAAATAAGTTTGACAGTTATTGGTATTTATAAAATTATTTCAGTCGGTAGTATAGTTACAAATTTTATATGCAGAATGACAATGTGTTTATAACAAAATTCTTACACAGTAATAGTATGAGTTATATAAATTATTGAATATAATAATGAATAACGTATTCTAATATTATTTCTGAACATATATTTTTCAACAAAATGTGAATTTTCTATTACGAGTATAATAAATTCTACATGAAAAAGTTGCAATGACTATAAAATACATAATTTAGTAAATCTTTTCTATACTATTAAAGCTCATTAATAAATTAATAATATTTTTCAGAATCTATATCGCTAAACAACATGAAATTAACTTACGTGGGTGATCTAAAACTTGTGATACGTGATACACAGCTACCACAGTGTCTGGTATATTCAGTGCCACAACACATAATCTGTGCTAAAGTTTGGCCTTGGAAAGACAAACATAATATTGCATGTCTCTAATAATCAGGAAGCCATCGCACTTATCCTATCTATATATCTATTATTAAAATAAAAGTAAGTTGAAATATTATCTTCACTGGTGCTTGTAATTTCCATATTTTATTACAGCAACAATAATAATTTATGAAAGTGTAGTAAAACATAAATTAATGTAATAATACAGGGACTTTGATAAGTTATTTGTTTTGAAATTTTGTTTGAACAGCTTTTGTTGATAGTCTGTGTCTTTTATTCTGTAACTTTGTTACTGCCATTGTTTTTTAATGTATTTTTCATTTTTATAATTACATAGGTTTAGTTTTATGCATGTGGGTAGCTTTCATTCTAAATGTTTTTCAATTCTATTAAGTTATGCCAAACAAGATCTTTCTATTTAAAATTATACCTAGAGTTTATTCTATTTAACTTTATCATACATTTTGTACCTATTGTACTTTGATGAATCATAAACCATCAAGATTCATAGAAAATCACTGAAGATAAATATACAGGGTGATTTTTAAGTATGGAAACGGCTTTATATTGCACAACTGGGACGTTCTTGGCGGTAGAAACTTATGCTAACCTGTACAGTTTTAAAAATCCTACTTTTTGGTGGTTTTGAAATTTTTGTCCGCCATCTTGGTTCCGCCATATTGGATTTAACTTTATTATTTTTAATGAGATGATGGTTTAATGATTTTTGTGTTGTTAAAAAGCTCTTTTGAGTAGATTTTTCACAAGATTTTTAAATCTTCATTTTCTCATATTAACATACAAACGACCAAATACTATGTTATAATTAATTAATTCACATTTCAAGATTTAAAAATCAGATTTGAAAACATGTGATTAAGTTGTACACTTTTCTGATAATGATAATTAATAGGATTCTGTTGTAGGTAGAAAATATTGGTATCTGGAATGTAGAGTTTGGTATTGCCATGAATACTTTTGCTGGACCATTACTGTTCTTGATTTCTGTATTTATATTTATGTTATCCAACAATCAGTAAAAGTTTTAAATTTATAGTTTTGCTGGTGATACTAACGTTCGAATAAAAGATTTAAATAATATAATGAATTACGGTATAAGTAAAATTGGGCAATTTATTTCTGAAATGAATTATTGAATTTTCAGAATGAACAGATTCTACATCTTTTTAAAAAAAACTTGTTGCATAATAATTCAGCCTGAATTTAAGAGCAAAGACCATCAACTACATTTGCATGATTCTAATTACTACGGATATGGTAGGTATCACTCACCCATTGATGGTGGATTACCCATTAGGCATAATAGGCCTAATAAAGAGGCCTAAAGAGCTGCAAGCTCCAAGGGGCCCATTGAATTTTGCAAAGTTCCTACAAATGTTTTTATACACTTCTATTCAGAACTAAATTACAAAACTTTTCATACCGGTACTTTGAAAAAATTACAAAAATCTTTTCTTATTTGTAATATAGGCATAAAGTTGCATTTTTTTCCGTTACTAGAAACTATTTTGTGCTTTCTGAGCTACTAACTTTAAAAACTTTACATCAAAAAAATTTTAGTTGCATATTTGAATTCTTTGGATCTTTTTCTATAAAAAATAGAATAATGAACATTTTTGGTTTGGGATATAGGCCTAATTACTATATTTGACAAAATTTAAAAAATAAAAATAACACTTCTCACTCACATAAGTTTAATTATCAAACACGTTTCAACGACAAAGTCGTCATCCTCAGTGATACATGAGCTACAACTGACACATTATAACAGAGTCTTTAAAAAAACTCATATATCAATGAGGATGACGACTTTGTCCTATAATTAAACTTAGGTGAGTGAGAATAATGCTATTTTTATTTTTTAAATATAAATTCCTTCTCACCCATCGAGCTCAAAGTATATTTTATAATATATTTGACAAATTAAAAAAAAATCTTGCTGCACCAAAACAACTGCCATTATTATTACCAGTTATAGGGTTAAAAGTACATTTTACCAATTAATGTCATCGCTTAAATGTATACCAAATTTTATAAGTCCAGCTTTTCCCTATTTTAGTTGATCTTAAGTTAATATCCATCATGAAAGTTGTAGTGAGGGTCCCAAAGTGATTAATTGTCTAGGGGCCGCTGAGTCCGTAATCAGCCACTGCTCTCACCCAAATATGAACGGGAAGAGGGATGAATTGAAGTTATCTTAAAGATACTTAGCAAGGCCTGTTTTATTCTGAAGGTTTTTGTTTCTTAGAGGTCACAAAATATATTTTTTACTTATTTCCATTCTAAATTTTTGAATGAAATAATATTTAGGGGAAATTAATGACGTAATTTGTTAAATCAAATATTGCCTTCACGATGTATTTTATTTTGATGGCGATAAAACTGGTACACGAACATCCTTAGATTTTTAGACTTAAAATCTAGCAAAGGAATTATACTCGTACTTGTGTGCATGCTTTAAGCCATAAAATACATTGGTAAAATTATCTAACCAGCGTCCTGGTTGCATTAAAACAGGAAGGCAATATTTAGCATTCAGAGGAGAGTAGAAGAATTGTAATTGAAAAGATGGAACACTTTTTCAAGACTTCGGCTCATCCGGACAGAACACACTAATTGAAAGAACATTAAAGTTAAAAATCGGTTTTTCCATACCCAAAAACATATATAAAACGACACCTCGCAATGAATTTAAAAAATTTGGATCCAAAAACGTGATTCCGATGCGCTACGACTTTTTAACTATCAAATTCGGTTTTCCCGTACCCAAAAACATATAAAATGATACCCCACACTGTATTTTAATAATTTTGACCCAATATTTTCAAAATTTTGACCCAAAAACATGACCCACGACAGTATAGACTCACGCTAGAAAGCTCAAAAGCCTTTCACCACTCCGTAATAAAATTATGAAGATTTTCGTATCACCAGAAGTTTTCTACGACGGCTGTAAGTGCTTATATCATATTT
This sequence comes from Philaenus spumarius, assembly GCA_018207615.1. Taxonomy (NCBI): domain Eukaryota; kingdom Metazoa; phylum Arthropoda; class Insecta; order Hemiptera; family Aphrophoridae; genus Philaenus; species Philaenus spumarius. The sequence goes on along the minus strand of JAGFPH010000157.1, from coordinate 112,218 downwards.
ACAGGAAAACAGACACACAAAAAATTATTGCATGATTTCAAATACTTCGGCATTCTAATGCGAGCCGAAGTAACAAGATTATTATTGTATAGGCAGCTTTGTTTTGTACAAGTTAAATATTAAAGTTTTAGTGGCGCATAAAAATGACTACCTTGCCTGTGATGACATTTTAAAATATATTTTTACAAATTCTTTTATTGTTTGTTTCCATTTTTTAAATTTATGATATTCTGATTGTAAATTGTTTTATTATTAGGTTTTTGTTCATTAATTTCAATTTTATGTTATTTGCTTAAATTTTATATTGCTGTTATTGAATTTTGAAGAGCTGCAGTGGATCTTGACTAAGTTATATTGTAATTTTTTCTTATGTTAAATTTAAAAGTGAATACCGGTACATTTATTGGTGACAAGTTTATGACTGGAAAAAACAAATGTTTGTCATAAAGGCAAATAAATAGAAGTAATCAACTCCTTGTACATGTCAGCTGCTAAAAACTAAATGTCCAACTAAGTTCAAAAATCTAAAGTTCACTAACATTGTTAAATAATGAACGTAAAAATAAATTTACAAAGAATGTACACAGAGGTGGAGGGGTTATTAACACTAGAACGTCTACTGAAAGTGAACAATTTTTACTTTCCTTACCCTATACTAGGTAAGGTAAGTATTGCGATCGACCCAAAAATTCGATGTCGAGTTTTCATAATATCTTTAGGTTTCAAGGCCCCCCTGAGTCCAAAAAATGCATTTTTGGCAATTGGTCTGTCTGTGTGTCTGTGTGTCTGTGTGTGTGTGTGTGTGTGTGTGTGTGTGTCCGGAGTGCACAGGGCAAACGGCTGGACGGATCGAACTGAAATTTACAGGATATCTTCAAACATGTAAACAATTAAACCCATGTAAATTTGAAGCAAATCGGAGGTGGTGTCTTACCGTGGGAGCAGTTTTTAGCACATTTTTGGTATTTACTCCAAATTCCCTCTAACGATTTTGATTAAACTTTGCTAACATACTCTACTCCGACCCCCTTAACACCCTATGTAGGCGAAAGACCGTTAAAAATTCGTTGAAAAAAGTTATTACAAAAACCAAGTTATTTTGTTTTTATCTCTGAAATGGCTGCTCCTATCGACTTGAAAATGGCCTCATTCGATTCAGCGTCCAAAATAATGTCAAAAACGATACCCCACTCAACTTTTTCCATTTTTTCAAAAATTGCCCCCAAAAAGGGCGTTTTTGGGGGTAAAAATGTCTATTTTTAAACTAGCCGTATTTGGTATCAAATTTGACATTTTGTGAGGTTAGAAATCGATTGAGACCAAAATTAGGTCCGTGGGATTAACCGTTTTGAAGTTAGTACCGCTTTCTTCGAAACGGATACTCCTATTAACTCGAAAATGGTATCATCAATCTCTCGCTCGAGAAATTTTATAATTGATACAGCATCTATTTTGGTAAGGAAAATTGTGTGATGTGCACACCAGATGTTTAAATTTGTTTTGTAGGGAAACTGATTTTGACATAGCTGGTTGCAAATTGTTTTGAGGTTAGATGTTTTTTGTCAGCTGGAGAGCCTTCTTCAGTATTTGTTTTTGAAGAAATGTAAATTTGTTCAGCTAGGGGATATTAATATAAATGTGTTGCAAAAGCGTTCCAGCGTGACCAGATTGAGAGTTTTGCTTGCCACCAAGTGGCTGGTGAACTCACCTTCCAGAGTGATGGGATCCTCAGCGACAGCCATAGACAATGTCATATCAAACTATCCCATCAATGAAATCGTTATAGATATTATCCAATCAGGTATGACAGATCATTGGGCACAGGGGGTGACTCTCTTGAGGATAACAGTGGTGGGGAAGCGCTGTCATTCTGTAATTACTAGGAATTACAACTCAGGGAATATTCACTACTTAAATTTCTTTTAAAAATGTAAGCTGGATGCTATTTAATGTTATAAATTTTAGGCAACCTAAATAAGAACAAACATTTATAAAGTTATCTTCCTTTATTTAGGCTAAAAGACTTCATAAGAACAACACTTTTATTATTTAATAAGAGCATAAAAAATAAACAACAATGTAACGATAGTAACGAAAGTATTTGTGCAAAGGTGTAGAATATAAGTTAATATATGCCTTCTATGAAAACTAAGTTTAATCATCATAGAATAATATATATTATAACACTCTGATTTGATTAATATTTTATAAAATTAATCGTTCACATTCATTACAATGTTTCTCAACTGAATAAATCTTTCCTTACTCAAGGCTTTGGTAAATATATCAGCCAAGTTGTTATCAGTACTTACATACTGGACATCGATAATACCTTTTTTAAAAAGATCTTTCATGAAATGGGCTCTAATATTAATATGTTTTGCCCTTTTGGAATTCTGGAAGGTTTTTACAAGGTGAAACTGCTCTTACATTATCAACATTAAGACATTCCTTTGAATTTTCACAAAACACAGACACTAAGCCAATAAAATTCACTAACTCTTGTGCACCCACAGAAGCTGCGTAGTATTCCGCTTTCATAGTAGAAAGTGCAACACAGGACTGCTTCTTCGAAAACCACGAGACAGGGTTTCCTCCATAGAGTGCTACAAAGCCACTTGTACTTTTCCTGGATTCAATATCTTCTCCCCAGTCAACATCTGAATATCCTTGAAGTTCTGGGTCTCCTTTGTGGTTTAATCCAATAGTCTTAGTTCCACTCAAATAGCGAAGAACTCGCTTAGCTACTCTCCAGCTTAAATTTTGATGGCTTGTCAAGAATACGACTATTTTTTTTTTTTTGTGTTTAACGTCCTGCTGTTTTGCACTTAAGGCTAATGAAGACGGGACCTACAGTTTTACGTGGAATCCGAACCACAGCCAACGATGTCTGTTAAGAAACCATTTAGAAAATTATTCGGGGTCAATGGGAATTGAACCCGGAACTTTTCCATTGATGGTTGCCATGACGATTGATAAAGCATTGACGCCTTAACAACCACGGCCATCGTGGCCCAACGACTGAGTAATGATACAGCATTAGAAATGTCAAGCCATGTGGTGACAAACTGCATATGAGTCTTCTATATGGCACTTCATTGTTTATTTCATCTTCTGATAGTTGAAAACCTTTTTCAAGTGGATTGATTACAATTATAAATTAATATAATTACCTAATTTTCTCCGTCTTGTGACTTCTTAAATTTTCTTTTTTAAGACATGTTTCGGGTCCGTGGTCCCATCATCAGTCAAATCGCTCCGTTGGAGGTCGTCAAATTATAGTATATCAAAACACAAACACAAGAACATAACCCGTAACACATAACACAAAGTATACTTCAATGTCAACATTTCTTGCTAAGGTACCTTATGTGCGCACTTTAGTCCATCATGCGTGACACTGATGATGTAAAATGGAGAATGACTATATCAACTCTAGGGGGCGTTTCCATTCTTATCAGACGGCGTATTCAATGGCGGTATCGTACAGATAGTTAGATTTAAAAAACAGTTGTTCGTTTGGTAAATTTTGCGGGGTTTTCAAATGTGCCTTATATATCTCGAACTCTTCTGTGGCGTTCATGAATCTGCCCTTGTTACAAAAACGGATTGGTTTCATGTTAGACTCAAAATCTTTTCAAGTGGAGTTGATACGGGATGGCGACAGTCAATTCCATAGTCCTGTAACAGCCGATCAATGATTTTAGTCTGAAGGACCTAGATACGATTTTCAGTTCTCAGAATTTCCATTCCAAGGAAGCATTTGGCATCTCCAAAATCTTTAACTTTAAATTCTTTAAAAAAATAAGAAATCAAGTTGTCAATTTTGTCGTTGTCACCAGTTATCAATGCATCGTCAACAAACAAAAGCAAATATGTATGCCTTTTGCACTGTAAAGAAAAAAATCATTATATGGATCTCGAAAGTCCGAACTTTTCAAGCTTTTTATTGATAGTGTCATTCCAGCACTTAGGTGACATTCTCAGTCCGTAAAGTACATGTTTTAATTTATTCCCTTCACTATCACCTTTTACACCTTTAGGTCTTTTAACGTACACATCTTCTTTCAAAGTGCCGTTCAGAAATGCTGTTGGGACATCAATCTGTTTTCGGACCAATCACTGTTCACTGCTTTTGACGATAGAATACTTACGGTTGAAGTCCTACAAACAGGAGCATATGTTAACTCATCCAACATCAATGGCTGTTGGCAGCCTTTTACCACTAACCGTGCCTTTTTAATTCCATCTCCCTTTATGCTGAAAACCCATTTTAGTTCAATGGCCTGTTTTCCAGGTGGTAAAATAGCAGGATCAGATTTACCTAGTTCCTTGTGCGACTTAAGTTCTGTATCAATTGCTTTCTTCCAATCATCATTTTTGACTGCTTTATCAAATGTTTGAGGTTGAAAACTTGTCAGAAGACAATAGGCATTATAGACATCATAATCTTGCAAATATGAAGGTTTTTTCTTCTCTCGGATAGGCTTCATTGTTTTACTTGGTGATTTTGAAGTATTTATGTCTTCTCCACAGTCTGATTCAAATTCACTTTCTCTTTCGACCATCATCTGTGGTATGTTTGCTGGTCTTGGAAGTTTTGTTGGACTCTTTTGGTATACTTTCATGTTGTCCTCAGGCTGTTGAAGAACAATTTGGTTTGATTTAAAATACATTGCATTTTCATCAAACCTCACATCTTGTGACATTACAATTCTTCTATCTTCTGGATTCCACATCCTGTATCCTCCTCCACAATACCCGATCATAACTCCTTTTTTGGCATGTAGGTCAAGCTTATTACCTTTAGGTATACAAGTGTACCAGACTTGGCATCCAAAAACTCTAAGTTTGGTTGTTTTGCTGACCATACCATAAAAAACATGGAGTGGTCCCTCTCTCTAATACAGTTGAAGGGCGCACTGGTTTAATTCATAAACCAAACATCTCAATGCACCTCCCCACAATTCTTTAGGCACAGCTGAATCTAAAATTTTGGTATGAACCATATTTAGTAATGTTTGATTCATGCGTTCTGATTTTCCGTTACTCTGAGGACGATAGGGTAATGTATATTGAATCCTAATACCTTTAGACTTAGCAAAAGCTTTAAATGTATTATAAAAGTTACCTCACCTCCATTGTAAACTCTCTAATTCTCTGTACTTTAACTCCATGCTGAGTTTCTATTTGTTTTACATAGGTAATTAAATTTTCTTCAGCTTCACTCTTAAATTTGAGTAAATTATTAACTATAGTAAAGTGAGAGTAATCATGTATAATAGCTTGGAAATATCTATTTCCATCGTGATTTTCAGGGTTTACTGGACCACATATGTCTGAATGAATCAATTGTCCAATATAGGTTGACTTATTATAATTTCTCATGGATGGTAATCTAGTTGCCTTACCTTCAATACAAGAAGCACATTTATCTGATGAGTAGGGAATTTCTAATGTAATTAACCCTGGTCAGTTGAGGTGACCTAATCTGCGATGCCACAGGTTTCCATCTGCTATGGTAGCATAACATTCTTCCGATTTATTAAGGCCTACTGATTGAAACTTGAGAGTATATAGGCCTCTATCACATGTACAATATATTGTCTTGTTCTTAGAGTTAATCGTCCTTTTATCGTTATCGATAACAATCTTAAACTCTTTTTCTGAGAGCTTGATTATTGCTAAATGATTGTGATTAATATTAGGAACAATCAACGCTTCTACACCGATATTCTTGTTTTGACATACCGGTATTACATTTAATGTTCTTATTTTTTGCTACATTAGCAACTTGAATGTTAACATTATGCTTTAACAATTTTATGTCTGACATGTACGAGAGGAAGGCCCCCACGGACTTCTTCGGTTCGCAAAAAGGGCGGGTTTGATGTGAACTACTGCCTGGACATGGGGCACAGAGGACCTCATGGTTTAGGTGCAGTGGGTCCCGGTGGTGGATCACATAAACCCCTATATAATAATAATAATAATAATAATATGTCTGACATGTAAGGCTCTAGTTCTTGCTTAACTAAATGACAGCTTGCCCCTGAATCTAGGATAAAAACGTTTGTAGATTCACAATGTAGGCACATACTAGACCTATCTTCTTCTAATGCTATGAATATAATTTGATCATCGTGGATACATTTGCCCTTTCACTAGGCCTTATCGTGTGGTTATGATTACCTACTCTATTGACTCTAAATAGCCTACAATTTCCTTGAAATCGCCCTCGACTGAAATGGTTTGATCGTCCCCTAACCTAGGTCCAACTCGTTTAGTACAATGAGCAGCATAGTGGCTTTTATCACCACAAATAAAACAAGCTGCACTAGAAGCATTAAAAGAAACTTCATTATCTGTTTCTAGGTTATGTTAGTTTTCTGATCTAGTAATCTTGCTGTGACAAAATCTAACTTAAGGTCGGCCTGGGTTTCTACGGCTGTGGCCACAGGTTTCACATTCTTTAGGTAAAGAAAGTAAAAGATGACAGACACTATCGCTATCATTTATTTTAGAGCCAAATTCTTCCTGCTTCCTGGTTATAGTGTCTAATTTTAAGTAGTGGTCTTCTAGGATATTTCTTTTATTACATTTCAATGCAACCAATTTTTTCCATAATGTTAACCTAGAAAAAGAACTGGATCTTACAAATACATTTTGAAGAGCTTCTAACATACCTTTGGCTGAAGTGGCGTCCTTAATTACATCTAAATGTTTGCCAGAGACACCTTGAATAATCAAGGCCCTTGCCTTGGCATCATTGACAAAAAATTCCTTTTTCTTAATTTCATCCAAGAAACCAAGAGAAAGGAATTTTCATTTACAACATTTAATAGCTGTTCCTTCTCAAGGATAGCATTAATTATTCGAAACTTCCAATTGTTAAAATTATAATCTGTTAAAATAGGTACTACTGACACACTACTTGAAGCCATTTGATTATAAATTAGTACTCACTAGAATAAAATAATTTATAAAAGCTCTTAAATCTTCTCTGGGTCCATAACCTTTGTTATAAATTTTAGGCAACCCAAATAAGAACAAACATTTATAAAGTTATCTTCCTTTATTTAGGCTAAAAGACTTCATAAGAACAAAATTTTTATTATTTAATAAGAGCATACAAAATAAACAACAACGTAACTTGCATTGCATGATTATGGTACCGAGTCACTGATAATTAATACAAATTATTTACCATAAGTCCGTCTTATGATTCCTTGTCGTTAAGTTTAAGATGACAAGTTTCGGAGCTGTAACTCCATCATCTGGTCATTCCTCTGGTGAGTTCGTCGAACATTAAAAACATAAAAATTTTATACACACACACATTTACACGGACATTAACACACAAGTCACAGTTCATCACATAAATAAATACACGGAATAAATATGTAGCGCATCTCAACGTCTGGTCTGTATAGTTCTGTGCAGCCTACTGATCGTTATCTCTGTATGTTTTATACAAGTAGTTGATAGCCGTGTTGTACAAATAGTGGGAGTTGAACGTAAGTTTGTCATTCAATATGTCATCTGGGTTTTTTTAATGCTTTATATTGTTCAAACTTCTCTATTGCATTCATTATTCTTCCTTTTGTACATGTGTAGGCCTATAACAGGGCTGCATTTACCAACATCAGGCCTATAGGCAACTTTGGTGGTGGCCTACTTAAGGAAATCCATTTTCAGGATTTTTTTTATATCGTTAACATAAAAACAAAGGACACATATTTTTAATAATTTTTACTTAAATACAAAAGATATGAGTACGTTCAATGAGATTTAAATCTTTTAGTTAGAAATAATATAACAATATTTACTACCTATATATTTTTTTTATAAATTACCTTGAATAAACTTAAAATAATTTCTTTGGTAAGAAACATTTTTGGTTTCTGTATTGTTATCGTATGTTGCAATATACCCCTGAATATACTGAAGGTGCATAAAAGTAAACATTTTAAAACTTTTTAAACAATTTCACAAATTTCATGGCTGAATTAGAATCGAACTTTGCGCGATTTTCTTTCAGCAAATTCATCTATGATGTTAGATAATCAATCTGTCTTAATAAATCACTTTCTATACTCATGAGAGATAAACTATTAAATTTATCTTGACCAATTTATGTTCTCAATTTATTTTTATCAGTTTCAACTTAGAGAAAGATCTTTCAGAAGTACAATTAGTTGTCATTCAAATTAAGTAAATCTTTAACACAGTGTGTAGGCCTATATGTTGGGGGAAATTTCTAGCAAATCTTTTTCTATAATATTAAATAGCAAATTTTAGATTCAAAACATATTTTTCATCCTCATTTATATTTTTATCATTAACAATAAACCCATTAACGTAATTTTTAAATTAAAGAAGTTCGTTAGTGAAGTATTCATCTTTATAAAAATTTATTAATTTAGTAGCATTTTTTTCAATTCCAATAAATAAATTCGGAAACCATTTTGTTACTCCCCATATAATATTATTTATGAACTATTTAAACCAAAAACTAACAATCAGTACACTGAGTTTACAGTTTACATACAAATATCACCAGGGGTGCCCAGAAGGGGGTGATATGGCACTCAGAGCGCCATCAAAACAAATTTTGGGGGGGGAGTCATAATTTTGGGGGGGATTTTTGAAACTATAAATAAATGTGACAATTTGTGAATCACTATTGAAAATTTGTGTATGAATGGTAGGATGACAATAATAAATGAATATTATTGGCAAATGTATTGTTATTGTAGTATAGGTAGTGTAGTAATTAATCTACCTATTTATAACTAAGGTATTTTTTTTTCCATTTTCACCATTGTCGGTATAATCTCTCGCTTTCAGTAGAATCTTGGTGTGGTCGTGCCCAATTTACTTCCCGTTTCCTACCGCCGTGCGAACTTGGAGCGTTGAAAAAGGCGTTCAAATACAAATGTCAAGAAGTGTTATGTAATACGGTGCACCGCAATGACAAGGGGATGATGCATTGTAAAAAGAAATATTCTTACACGTTTAAACACAATATTGACATTAAATATAAATTGATCGAATCGAAAGAAGGTGATGATGGTCTGTGGACACCGTACATTGAGACAAGTCGATCAACCAATACCAAAAAACTCCCGAATATAGGTAATAAAATTCCAAAGTATTGAAATCTTGTGAAAATTCTAAAAATTTACCCCCACATGTTATGACTTTTCTCGACGTTTTCGGTGTCTCTGAACACAATAAAGCAATAAAAATAAACGGTACCAGGAACTGGCACATACTTTCTCACAAACATATTGAAATTATTAAACAGATTCACTGTGACTTCATAATTGTAGGAGAGGTGATTTATTAAAGTAGGAGATTCATTAATAAATATTATTATTATCTAGAGAGAAAACTATTTGATCGATTTCGAAAAAATTTTCACCAAACACGTCAATTAGGCCTGTATAGATGCACGAAAAAAGGTTTTGACAAATTTTGAAAAACAACCCATTTTATGGTAACAAAACCCGAAAAAATCAGTTATTATTATTATTATTAGTTAAACGAGAATTTTTAGAAAGATGCTGTTTTTTGCATATGGTAAAGGCTACAAATAAGCCAAATTTTATCATTAGAGCCGTTTTTTTATAAAAAAAATAATAACTGCTTTTTTGGGGTTTTTTTGCCAAAAAGGGGTTTGTTTTAAAAAAAATTTTAAACCGTTTTTCGTGCATCTATACAGGCCTACTTGACATGTCTGGTGCAAATTTGTTTGAAATCGATCGAATAGTTTTCACTCTAGCTTTGTATACATACAGACATACATACAGACATACAGACATACATACAGACATATAGACATAGAGACAGACATTTTGTAAAAACCACTTTTTTGGACTCAGGGGGTCCCAAAACGGATATTTCCACAAAAATCTCAACATCGATTTTTTTGCGATCACTATACTTTCTCTATAGGCTACTATAGTATAGTGAGAAAGTAAAATGTTGTGTGTCTGTCTGTGGACACGATATATGCACTCACAGACATCGTAGAAAACTTCTCTGGTGGTGCAAAAATCTTCATCATTTTATTATTACTTTCTCACTATACTATAGTATAGAGAAAGTATAGTGATCACAAAAAAAATCGATGTTGAGATTTTTGTGGAAATATCCGTTTTGGGACCCCCTGAGTCCAAAAAAGTGGTTTTTACAAAATGTCTGTATGTATGTCTGTATGTATGTCTGTATGTATACAAAGCTAGAGAAAAAACTATTCGATCGATTTGAACCAAATTTGCACCAGACATGTCCAGTACGCCTGTATAGATGGACAAAAAAGGGTTTTGAACAATTTTAAAAAACAACACCCTTTTTGCCACAAAACCCCCAAAAAATCAGTTATTATTTTTTTATAAAAAAACGGCTCTAACGATTTTGATAAAATTTGGCTTATTTGTAGCCTTTAATGTGCCCTACCATATAAAAAAACCCGCATCTTTCTAAAAAATCTCGTTTAGCTAATAATAATAATAATAACTGATTTTTGGGGGTTTTTTGGCCATAAACAGGGTTGTTTTTCAAAATTTTCAAAACCTTTTTACGTGCATCTATAAAGACCTAATTGACGTGTTTGGTGCAAATTTGTTCGAAATCGATCGAACAGTTTTCTCTCTAGCTAATAATAATAATATTTATTAGTTAATCTCCAACTTTAATAAAAAAAACTCTCCTACCCCACCCTACAAGTCACAGTGAATCTGTTTAGTAATTTAAATATGTTTGTGAGAAAGTATGTGCCAGTTCCTGGTACCGTTTATTTTTATTGCGGAGAGTTGAAAAGCTTTTGACAGCAACGTGACGTGCATGACAAAAATTTCACATATTTGAGTATTTAAAAAAAACACGAGCCGAAGTCTCGAAAAAGTGTTCTATGTTTTCATCTCGTATTCATAATATTGCATTGCAGCTAAATATTTAATTGCGCAAATACTTGATAGTCCGGTGTTACACTTACACACTGTACTACAGTCCATTCCACCAGAAGTGGCGCCTGAGAGTAAAGGGTCTCCTATTGCGTTCATGGGTTCATAATGAGTTTTGAAGTTTTTATTTGGTCAACAAACCATTCATAATATAATTAATCTTTTCGCACGCCTACACCAAGCGCATTTAGAGCTTCTATAACCTAATATTGCTGTTAAATTAGCATTTAACCAAGTAAACCAATTAAGAACTTTTAAAACGGTAAAATTTACATTGACGACATAAAGAAGAAAACAACTTTTATTATTTAAATCGTTCAAAGAATCACAGAAGTTAGAAGAAGTAAATGTTAAATAAAAAACTGTACAAACAATTTCATGTTACTTCTTAATTTCTGGACTTAGCCAAAGTATTAACAAAAATACTGATTTTGATCGCTAAGATCTTCAACTTTGTTAACTTATTCAGTTATACTTTATCATATTAATTGTTAATAACACCATGTACTGCAATATAAAATTCATTGTTAGAATAAACTTTTTCTTATAACTGTTTAATACTTTTTATTTTAACACTACAAAATCTCTTATTCCTGATTGGATTAATATTGCAGATATGTACAGTGCGCTAGGTTCAGGTTATTTACCGTTACAATACAAGAGCTAATAAGGTTAAGGCTTATTGTTTATAAGGGGTAGTCACATTTGGGGGGGGGGGGGGGCGCCATGGGGCTGGGGGGGGGGGATGGGCACCCCTGAATATCACCAAAAAACAATACAACCAACTGAACAAGGGGAACTCACGTTACACCAAAGTGGATGTATTTCTTCAAGTTAAAAAAATATTCACGTTAGTAGTTTCAAAGTATTATTAGCTATAAACTATCTAACATTTATAAGTAGTATAAATGTTATTCATGCTAAAATAAAGGTGAACTCATTCTTACCTGAAAACTGTAAATATTCTGAACCGATGGGGCGATGCGATGCAAATGAAAAACTAAGAAACTCTGCGTAGGATTACTCAGATATTGTCAACTAGTCAAGGATGTGGGATAGGCTTCTTACTTCCTTTCCCACACAGCATTGAATCCGGTAGCTTTACACCGTCAATGAATTTGGTCAATGAAGTCGATAAAGTAGTATTCTGTATAATCTTGTCTATCAGCGCGCTTTGTAAAGAAAACGGTACACCGCATCGCTAACGTGATAAATAAAATGTTTAAAAGAATAATTGCACAATAATGTAGGCCTACATTTCAAATTTGAAAATGTCTATTCTTTATTTATTTTATTATTATTATTTTGTTTATAATATAATTTTTTTCATCATTGGTGGTGGCCCATCCCATAGGCATCGCCTAGTTTGCCTATGCCTTAGTCCGGCCCTGTGTATAAGGCTTCTACTGTCGAGTTGAAATCTCCCGGCTTATGATTCCGATTCAATGAGGTGACGTGCATAATTAGACCTACTGATAACAGAGCTCTTGTTAGGTTCTTTATAACGTTCCTTAAACGTTCTCCCTGTTTGACCAATATAATGTTTGTCACAATCCTGGCAATTAATTCTGCATACTCCGGACCTTTCCTCTATTGGGGTGATAATTTTTGGTTTTAACGAAGCATATAAGTTATTATTAGAACGGAAAGATATAGTTATATTATGTTTCTTGAAAACGTTTTTTAAGACATTGGGTAAATATTTAGTATCTTCTGAAGAAATATAGCTGTTTTTGATGGTGGTGTCATTCTCAGAGCGTTTCCTGTCCTTTTTCTTGATATGGCTATTGATTAACTTGTCTATAGTTATCCTATTGTACCCGTTTACCACAGCTATATTATAATCTCAATGATATTAATTTCGCTTTGGTAATCATCCTTGTTCATAGGTACGGTACCGTAATAAGTCTGTGGACAAAACTATGGAAATCTGCCATCTTTTGTGAATATGGGTGGTGTGAATCAGCGTGTATGGTAACGTCTGTGGTAGTAGGTTTGCGATATATTTAATATTGTAACCTGTTTGTGTTTTTTGTTAATGTTAAATTGAGAAAGTTGAGTTGATTTTGCCTTTCCGTTTCTAGTGTAAATTGGATGTTCGGGTTAATATCATTCATGTATTTCAGAAGTCCGGTCATTTGTCTGTTAGTTCCATTAAAAGCTACAAATGTGTCATCAACATAACGATCATAATAAATTATATTGTGTTTATATTTATTTTGATCAGATAATAAATATTTATTTTCATAATAGTTTAAATATATGTCAGCCAATAGTCCTGATATTGGTGAGCCCATATGGCTAAGACTTCTTCTTGTGTATAGAAGGCGTTATTGAAAGAATTTGATAGAGTTGTTAATTTTGTATAATTTATTTGAATTTAGTGTTCTTGAATTTGTAGACTAGTTGTATTTGGCTTGCATTATTATCCATCTTTGTTGGTATAGCCGTACCAATTGCTACTAATATGATATATTATTATATACTATTATAGCTGTTGACTAATAAATCATTGCTCAGACAAGTTATAATAGTACCTATATAAATATATTATATTTTTCAGTTCCCATAAATTTTATATTTTATAAATGTAGAAAATTTTTAAAGTAGTGTCCAAATTGTGCATGTTGTATGAAAAGGGCTTATCATAAACAATGATAGGTAAAATTTTGTTTTCCAAGAATACTTCACTTATGTATATTAAATAAAACTTCCAAACACAAATTTTATATGTTTAGGCCTGCCATCTTAAAATTGAATAAAGTAAGTCCAAACTTGTTTTTCAAAATGATCAATTTTAAAAGACCCAAAAAAAATGAAGTATCAACCTTACATTTAAAATTTTTTCAAAAGCTGCACACCGTCTATCAATATTCTCGTTATGAAGCACTGGGATTTGAAAGACAATATCCTAGATAGCTTAGAGACAAAATAGTGGGGTTTCAATTAAAATCAACTGGTGCTATAGGTTTGATTAGCATTACGCTAATCAAACAATACATCTACATATAAATACTTAGTCCGATAGAAACTGTATACAATATAATATACAAATGTCCTGGACTACCGTACACACTGTTTTAAATAACTTTTGAATAAATAAAATGAAGTTTCAAAGGAATTGTTTTGTCATGCAGTTAAACACAATATCCTTCTCAGATAATTAACTTGTTTCACTTTTCTAAACAGTAAAAATTATAGTTATCAGTTTTCATTTATGTGTGGTTATTTACATGACTGAAAATGATATGCAATCTCAGAAAATTGAAATGCAGTACCGTATTGATAATTGTTTGGAAATTCTGCTCAGCTATAGTGAGAATGACATTTAAGGAAACTGCATTCAGTATCTAGTGTATAGTTATTTCAAAACATTGCCCTAATTTTGAGTTCCATTTATTTGTTTTGGACAAAAATCTTCTCTTACAAGTTTTAAATTTCTATTTCCTACTTCAAACGATATTTTATAAAATGGAAGTTTTGTTGTTAGTAGTTACTGTACTTGTATTTAAATACATAATGACAAGATATCCTTGTAGATTTAAAGTTTTAATTAATTGTGGTACATATTTTTATTTATTAAGTTTGGACATTAATGTTTAATATTTATAACTGACTGTCAAACAAATTACCAAATTATTTTAATATTAGTTAAAAGAGTATACACATAAGTATTGAGCTTGACTTGTGAGAAGATATAACTTACTTGATATAATAAAACTTGAACACAGAATCTCACAACTAATACTGGTTATTTACTTAAATGCTTGTAAACAACAATGTAGTCATTATTAATTTATGCATGAGCTACAATAATTAAACTATAACTAGTTGTGACATTATGTGTTCAAGTTTTATTCTATAAGATAATTTATATAAATTTAGGTTTTTCTTTTACTTTATTCAGAAAGACTATCTAGAAGTGTTCTGTATGAATTTGATTAGCGAGCCAAGAGTCCTGTACAACAAGCCATTTTAAAAAAAATTATCAAAGTGATATTAATAACAACAATTATTCATCAACTCTTTATTTACTCAATAAATTGATCCAAGCATTTAGCTTTTAATTATGTTTTATACATTGGTGGTGCAGACTGGTGATGACTAGTGATGATAGTGGAAATAGAGTGATGACGCCCAAACACAGTATAACATTACTGTATACCGCATAGATAAAAACACGTGATTCATAAAAGTTTGGGTCCGTTATAGTTTTTATGTAAAGCATAGTATCTCAAAATCCACAATTTAAAAAAAAATGTACATAAGAAAAATGCTGTAAGGAAATGGTTTTTAGGAACATTTTTGAGAAAATATATATATATATTCTAGTATATTCTAAAAAAATATTACACATCAAAAATAAAAATAGTTTAGATATCCTTAAACTTAAAGCAACATAACATAAACTTCTCAAGCAACTCCTCAGACGATAGTGTTATAAAATATTGATCCTAATAAATATTTTATTACATACATTAGATAACGTTACTAGACATTAAATAACTATTGTAATCTATTTTATATTGTATAAACCTATAAATGTTTTTTAATGTAAAGATTCCTAAATAGGGAGTTAAATCACAAAATATTTAACATTGTGATTTTCGGCAAGGCTATGTAAGAATAATGGTATCAAAAGCTATTAACATTGTATTTTTTTATTTTACAAACTATGTACTACAAAACTAATCTTATTGACTACCTAGCAGTTTATTTTCTATAGATTAATGTTAGTAAAAAATATTTGCTCTCTAAGCTTTTACCTCTAGTAAAGCAAATATTAAAAAAAAATTCATTTTCCTATTGAGAAATGTAGTTTTATCCAGAACAGTTGTGTGTTTTTTCTAGTTATTACACCTAATTTCACTAAAATTAATTGAACAATTTGCTTCATAATTCCTGTATTTTGTTCAACTTAAATTATGGGTTAGTGAATTCCCCAATGTCACAATGATGTAATACCTGAATAAGCATTTTTATTTAATAATTTCCTTTAAAGATTAAACCTTGAAGTTAAATAACACTAGTGGTAAATGCATCTTCCTACATCTACTTAAGATATTTACAAAGTAACTTGAATGTTATTGTAAAATTGCATATATATGTAAACAGTTTTTTTTTAATTATTTTTTCAAGCGAAAGTTATTTTCTTACAAGAAAATATGTCTATTAAAATATAAAATCTCAATATACATATTTTAAAGTTATTTATATACTATGAGTATATATGTGGAATATATTATATGCTTTAACAAATATGTTTCTTCACCCAAATTTGTATTTTTTGTTAAGTGTTTATGTGTGCTGCTATTTTTGTACACTAATTAATTAAACTCTGCTTATATCTTTGTCTTAAACTAATTGCAAATAGAATTCAATTTGTTTTCACTTCTTCCATTTTATTTGGGAGCAGTGGCGTCATTTCACCAAAACGTTGGGGGGGGGGCGACGCCCCCCCCGACCCCGGTACAGGGGAGGGTCCCCCCAAAAAATAAAAATGTTCACAATATAAAACATGTAATTTTAAGCTATTTCACACTATATTGAGACATCCTTTAGGGGCAAACTTTATCTTGAAATGATTGCAGTTAAATAACAACACAGTCACCTTTCATTGAACTGAATCATACAGTCTTAATATTAAAGCTGTATAGATACTTATAGTTGAACCCCTTATTGTTTAAAATAATTTAAATTAATGATATGTTCGAAAATATTGCAACTCTAAAGGTTGGTCTTTTCTGTTGTTGGGCATCATCATTACACGCCTATTATTTTAAACTTTCAAATTGTAATTTTAATACTTTTCAAATCTTGGGGGGGGGGCGCCGCCCCCCCCCCCCCCCCCCAAATGACGCCCCTGTTTGGGAGAACCAATTATTATTTTTGAATTTATTTAAATAAACATATTACCACTACCGCCAGAGATATTGATCGAATTTGCTACAATGAATATTATTTTTAAATTCTGAGTGCAACATTACTCTAAAATAAGATATTACACCACACATAAAAAAAATTATTCAAGTTATTGGTCATAAAACTAAAAAATTTAATTCCAGTTTAGAACTAATTTTCAACATTGCCTTCAACAAATCAACACGCACTTGTTAATTGCAGTACCTAATAAGGTTAGCAATGTTATAAATATGAGTTCAATTAGAAGAAACAAAAATATTTTGGTTTATAGAAATTGTTAACAGTAACAAAATATATATTTTTCTTTAATTTATACATTTTAATTCTTGCTTGTATAAATACTTGTGAAGTTGTTTGTACAAACTTTATTCTATTTCTTTACTCTGCCAAAATTGTTTGTGGATATACATTCTTAGTTTATAGTTTTTATCCACGGACATTTCTCTAACACTTTAAATATAAACTGGCTGCCTTAATTCAATTGCTTTGTCCTATTCACACAAGTTAAATTGTACTATTAAAGGATCTCATTGTATATTACAGGTAAAATAGGTTTTGACAATGACAACTTATGGACAACTTACAATAATTTGAGAGAAACTTCGTTTATTCATTAGACATGAAGAACCCATCAGTTCTCAAAGTGGTTTTACTATGTTTTGGGGTGTAGCAAAAGCGGGACAATTTTAAGAAACTCAACTTTTTTAAACTAGTTTGTGTGAAGTATTGTTTCCTTTTTTTAAGATTGAATCAAATGAAAACATTTGCAAATAGATAATTTGTTACAAAGTTACGACAAGTTTTATGAATAAAATAAACAACTACACTTTACGAGAGAGCAAAACTTTATTACGTTTATTGTAAGTTCAAAAATATGTTTTATATCATATTGAATCATTCAAAATTTATTAAATATGCTCAAAATAGCAATCACCAAATGAGGGTCATGTGCATCTTCTTCGAGGTTACTGAAGTTTTTAAAATCAAAAGAACAGTAACTTATTTTTATTTTATTTTTTTTTTTAGCAATGTATTGCAACTGCTTTTTCCCACACAAATTTTACATAGTGCATAACCTTTATTCTGCTTTTTTTGCAACTGCACTGGCTTGAGGAACAATCACCTTTGCAGGCACAAGATATCAGCTTGATTATTTTATCAGGAGCATATGGTATAGTAGTGCAAACAGGATGTAAGCCCGCATCTTGACGTATCCATTTACGTTTTAATTTAATTTCAGGCCACTGTTTTATAGTGGTAGAAATTAAATTAATATTGGGCATCCCTATCAGTAGGGGAAAGGTTCCAATATAGGTGCGTTTCTTTCCGACATAAGTTTCAAAGCTTCTGGAACTGAGTGAAACGTAACGCATTGAGGGCGAGTGTTCTGTCTTAGTTCCGCAGAAATTAAGGAACAGGGTTCACTAGCTTTATTCACTTCATTAGCCATGGCACTTAATAGTGTCAAAAATTACTTTAAGCTTCATTAAACAAATTATTTCATACATATCTTCACCTTTGCTGTGTATGGCACAAGTGTCATGACCACTATACACATGTGCAAAGAGAAAATAGGCATTCATACCACTGTTTTGACATTATAATGAGACAGAAAAACAATTCCCTATTCATACGCAAAATTTTGGGTTTTAAAAAATATATGTAATTTTCAGGTGTCTTAACAATAAAATTGTTGAGACTTCTGAGTCATCTGAACCTCCAGAAGACTGTCTACAACGTTATATTTTGAAGTATATTAGCATTACTACTTCTTGTTTTGTACATTACACAGGAATCACTTTGAATTGCCACACACTGGAGTAGAGGCGGATCTAGGATTGAGCAAAGGTGGGGCTAAATACCACTGGGTATTTTGTAAAAAATATCCTCTAAAAACTTCATTTTAATGCAGTTTAAGACTACGGAAATCATAACAAAGCTATTAGGAAAAACTCTTATCACAATGTATCGAAAATAGTCACTTTCAATATCAGTTGTGAGATTGAAAATAGTGTTTTCTCGGCCATCCCCGCAAGTATTTGCGGGTCGTCTCAAATGCTTACTTGTGGGGATAACTATGTCCCATTTTAAATTATTTAACAACCCTTTAATATAATAAAGTACAATACCTTTTATTTTCTGTCACAAAGAGGTTCACTGACGGAAAATAAAAGGTATTATACTTTATTATATATATTAGTGACCTGGATACTGGAAAAATGAATTCAACCCTTTAATGGTGAACGTGACTTGTTTATACTTTTATGTGTTGTGTAGTGCTTTGTGTTATGTTATTATCATCTAGAAAATTTCGTCTTCGTCAATGACATAGGTTGTGTTGAAACTAGTAAAACCTAGTAGCAGTAGAGGGAAATTAATAGGACCGTTTGAAGGTTAGTAAATTAATTAAATAATTCTAAAATCTTAATTAGATAGAGTCTGCAGTAACAAATAAAAACTCAAACGTTCGCAAAAATTGCAAGAACACTTTCGCTTTTGTACTGGCTTCTTGTTTCTAGAGTTTGGAGTTTGATTTCCTCAAAGAACAGAACTAACTCTCTGTAGTTCTGTAAAATACTTTATAGACGTGACGACATTCTGCAGCTCCAATTGATAGGGCAAAAAGGACAAATCGATTGAGGGTGAATAGTGCTTCCATCTTCGCCAGCTTGTATTGACTCGAAAGTTGCGTTTAGGGGGAGCCTCACACCAAACTTACAATACATCACAACTTTATCTGCAGAAATTTTCTTGGAGCAACAAGCAATATGAAAATCTGATTTTTCATGGGAAAGGAACGTTTGTACGGTTTTGTTCCAAGAAGAAATTCCTAATTTCACAAATACTTTCATCACATCTTTGCCTTGTTTAGTTTTCCCAACAGGCCCACTGGACGAAGTAACTTCTTTACATATCGAGCAAAATACTTTCATCACATCTTTGCCTTGTTTAGTTTTCCAACAGGCCCACTGGATGAAGTAACTTCTTTACATATCGAGCAAAATACTTTCATCACATCTTTGCCTTGTTTAGTTTTCCCAACAGGCCCACTTGACGAAGTAACTTCTTTACATATCAAGCAAAATACTTTCATCACATCTTTGCCTTGTTTAGTTTTCCCAACAGGCCCACTGGACGAAGTAACTTCTTTACATATCGAGCAAAATACTTTATCACTTTTCCCATCTTATAAAATCCAATTATATTTTTCTTTCTAATGTTTTTGAAAGATCGCTTACCAGTAGTTTTATTCAATTTTCTAAAACAAGCGATAATTGGAGCCGAGCTGACCGAGCTAACTGGAACCGAAGCACTGTCGTTGAAGCACTGCAGAAGTTTGGATGAGGTCATTGCCGAATTATTTCTGTAAATAGATAAATAAAAATAATACCAATACCAGTAAATTGCCACTTTCCCTACCCTAATTCAAGTGTACATAAAAGTCACCATACAGTACACCAAGAGTCGATCTAATTACAATAAGAGACATTGGCATACTGACTTTGCATGGGACAGACAGGCCACTTGTGTGTTGTGTTGCAGTCATATGAGTCAGCGATTGATATTGTCAACGCCAGCAGTGCAGCACGCTGGCTTCTAGCATCATACACAATCAACTTAAGAGTAAGGGATGACTCATCGTTCGGATAACGCCATGCAGGTGCAGCGGTGTTCAGAGTACGGTGAATGTTGTTTTAGCAGCTGTCACTGAATTATAGTAGCGTAGTTGAGATCCAATATTTTAATTAATTATATAAAGTGTTGCAACCACTATGTTGAACATTGCAATGCCTGATTTGGGGTTACCGTCCAGAAATGAAGAACCAGTGGCAGAAGCAAGAAAATACCGTAAGTACTTGATAATAAAAATTAATTGAAATAAAAACAGAAAAAATAATTGTTCTGTAATTCTGTGCCCAAGTTCAATTTAGACTATTGTTTTTTTTAGATTTTACTATAGTAGTTTTTCAACATTTTCCTGTGCAACTATCCATTTTGAAATCGCTTTAACAAATTTATTTGATGAATTTAAAGCGGTGAATTTTTTGATCACTTCTGGCGGCAAATTATTCGAAAGTTTTGCAATTTTAAAAAATAACTAAAGACCACACTAATACTGAACCTGGTGATCTCTTATGTGCAATGTCATTTACATAAATCGGAAACACTTTTAAATGCCTCCATGGACGGCCTCGGCTGTTCAAAACTATTGGGGTGTCTTAGGTTTTTCTTATTTTCTCTATATATTATCTGTTTATCGCCGCCTCTCAGGAAAAAAAACCTTAAAAGTTTGAAAATATACAAATGCCTCAGAGGAAAAATTCGTAACTGTTTGAATAACGGAAATGAAGATTCAATTCTTGATTTTTTTTAAAAAGTACGAAATTTTTTTTTTGAATAATGAGTAGAGGCTTGATTGAATTTAAATAAGTCCCTCCCCAGCAAGTTATTTCGTATTCAAGTCTAGAATTAATTAGGCTGAAATTAACATTTTTTTAAACGGATATTGGGCACAAGTATTTTAATATATATAATTTCCTTAGAGCTACTAACATTCCAGAGATTAAATGTTTTATGTGGACCTTCCAAGAACAATTAATTATCATAAAAGAAAACTCCTAGATATTTAATACTACATACCTATTCAATTTTGATACAAAAAGTACAGTCTTGCGATGATTGAATAATACACTGAAGGCATTTATACATTTAATTTGAAAGAGAATGTATTTGATTTTTTCACTTAATACCATTTGGTTTTGAGCAAACCAGCAATTTAACTTGTTTAAGTCTTCTTGCATTTGTCTAATTAGGTCTTCTTTATTTTTTGCACTGTAACACAATGCTGTGTCATCTGCATAAGCAGATAGACTACCATTGAAGGCACCCTCACATAAATCATCAACATATATAGAAATAGAGTTGAACCAAAAAGAGAGCCCTGCGGAACTCCGCACACAACAGGTTTTAGTTCACTTAGACAACCAGAAACCCTAACACATTGAGATCTTTCACCCAAATAGCTAGAAAACCAACCATACGCAATACCTCGCACGCCTGCGTTCCAGAGTTTACTCAGTAGAATTTTATGATCAACAAAGTCAAAGGCCTTTGTTATGTCAATAAAGAGGCCTCCAACTGATTTTTGTAAATTTAATGCTTCATTTATTTTCCCACAAAACTCCAGTAGGGTATTTTCTGTTCCTAGTTTTTCCCTGAAACCAAACTGATTAGAGCTAAGTACATTATTTGAGGTAAGAAGTGAAATCAAGCGGACTTTAACAATTTTTTCAATTATTTTGGATATTGCTGGTAATAATGAAATCGGTCTATAATTCCCCAGTGTTGTCCAACTACCTTTTTTAAAATCAGGAACAACTATAGCTACTGTCATGTCATTTGGAAAAATTCCACTTTCCAGGCTAAGATTAATAATATATATTAGTATCGGAGAAATAAGTTCGTTAACTTCTTTCAAAACAAAATTACTAATACCATCTACACCTGGCGATTTTTTATTCTTTAGCTTAGTTATAAGTCTGCTAACTTCTTGTACGTCAGTGGGGGGAAAAACATTGATTTATCAACTATAGTAGATGGGAAAACATGACCTTGCATAAAGTTGTGTCTGGAGGTAACTGAAATGTTTTTGATAATATCTGCAAAATAATTACTGAATGCGTTAGCAATTTCTTTTGGTTCAGTAACTATGTAATTCTTAGATCCACCCTCTATATGGATATTTTCAATATGGTTAGTTTTACTTTTTACACCGATAATTTCATCTACAATTTGCCATTGGGCAGAGGGATCATTTTTGCCTTTATCAAACAAACGCAAATAATATATCTCTTTTTGATTACGAATATCTAATTCTAATTTAGTTTTAAACCTCTTATAGTATCTGCTGAGTTTTTCATTGTAGGGTTGGCTTCGCGTTTTTTTGTATAAAATATTTCTACATTTAATGCAATCGTATAAGTATTTGTTCATCCAAGGTTTTAAAAATTTGTTACATTTTTGAGCACATACAATAATTTTTGATAATTCAATACATCTTTTTAATTTATGTAAAAAAACTTGGTATGCTAAATTCACATTTGGCTGTAAATATACAGAAGACCAATCCGTATTCCTAATTTGGCTTTTTAAATTAAGCTTATCAATTGTTTGCTTTTGATATGTTTTTGTAGCAGCACTTACATCTAAATCTATTGTACACATTATTAGTTTATGATCTGTTATGCCAAGATCGATTGTTGTTGATCTACAAAAAAGATTGTCCCTACTTCTAAAAAATATATGATCAATACAGGTCTCTGAATGTTTTCTAATTCGTGTTGGCTCATTGATAAGATTCTCTAATCCTTCGCTTGCCATGAGACTTAAGTAATCAACATTGCGTTTTGTTTGATTTAATATACAAATATTGATATCCCCTAGTAAAATTAAGTTTCTTTCGTTAGAACCATTTAATATTCTTTGCAATTCTTATACAAATAACGATATCTGATGTAAATGTAGTCTATATATAGCAATTAGAAAAAGAGATAAACTTGTATTCATAGAAATGTTTATTTTTACTACATCAGCTGATATGCAATCTATTTCCTGCAACTTTCCCTTGAATTTGTCCCTCA
Source organism: Philaenus spumarius (assembly GCA_018207615.1). NCBI lineage: Eukaryota > Metazoa > Arthropoda > Insecta > Hemiptera > Aphrophoridae > Philaenus > Philaenus spumarius. The sequence goes on along the minus strand of JAGFPH010000157.1, from coordinate 88,685 downwards.
AATAAACAAATACACCTCCAGACCTTTATTTATCATTACTATTAACGAATATATTATAAACATCAATATTATATCTACACACTTCAAAATTATTATATAAATCCAAATTTCTGACAAAACTATAACATCAGGATAAGTTCCACTAGATTTCTAAAATAAATTTATCATAATTTTCCCTCATACTTTGTATATTTTGATGCAATATTATCAGACAATTATTACTTTTACTACAGTCAGTTAAACTACAACTCTCTATCGGTTTACTTATAAGTGAAAAATAAAAATTTAATCTTGTTCTCCAGAAAACCAGGCAGACTAATTAGTAAATTAATATATGCAGAATAACTTCCGTAATAATTATAGACAGTTAAATAGATTAAAACATTTATATTATATTTAAAAAGGTAAAAAAGAAAAATAGAAAAACCACAGTCACTGTACTTGCTCATTAATTATTGTTTAAAAGTGTTTTTGCAAATTGTAACTATAAATTCACTTACAGGTTTATTAGGACTTCCCTTGTAGTTATATTTATCATCTTTGAGCCATCTTCCTTCCTCATTAAAATACATCCATTATGCAACCAAAGATATTTGTATCCACGATCACTTTTTACAGTTCTTACTTCATTAAAAAGTCGCCTCCTGCCCGCACATAGACTGTCATTGATATACACAGAATTGTCACCAGCTAAGTTCATATGTCTTGTAGACAGATCCCTTTTAATTCCTCTTTTCCGCATTAAATTTTCCTTGTCTGTTCGCCTCAAGAACCTTACTATTATGCCTGGATCTGTGCTCATTCCTGGTCTTCTCCCGAGCCTGTGACAAGCGTCTATCATTTCATCTGTTATAGCTAGATCCAGTGCCAGTCCCACCTGCTTAACTATTCCCAAGACGTCTTCAGTTTTTTCTTGGGAAATTTCTCTCAACAGTGTTTATCCTAGAATACTGTTCGGTGTCGTCCAGGCGTTACTCCAGATTTCGTATGCTTTCAGATTGCAATTCTCTTGTGTTAGGTCATCAATTTTGTTAACACATTCCTCTATTTTTTTAGATTGTGTTTCCAAAATTCGTTGAACGTCATCTATCTTTGCATGGCTCAGGTCTATAGACTTGCCTAACTCCCTTTCCATTTGTTTCCTGTCTTCCTTTGCCTCCTGCAGCAACACGACTACATCAGCAATCCCTGCAATAAACGAATCCGCCACTCTATCAGCATTCGTATCCTTAATGCAGGGTGGGCATCTCCAGACCTCATTGCATCCTACAATACGCTCTATTTGATCTTTGCTCATCTCAACACATTGGGAATGATATAATCCACTGCATTCGGCACATGCGATTTTAACTTGACGATTGCCAACATGTTAACCTTATTTCCGACAGTCAGACATGATCTCGTATTCAATGTAACAAAGAGTAACTTCTAAAAACAAAACGCAAAATTAATTGCCCACAAACAACCGAATCGTCCAAGCACTATAGGCACAGAAACACGAAAATTAAACTCCACTAAACTAATCTCACCAAACAGAGATAAGAGAGCTTCTGCCACAAACGTCCTTTCTGTTTGAGTACTGATTCATTACTCTCATCCAAGTAACTCTCAGAGCACTCCCTGAAATGCAAAACCAGTGCCCAGGGTCTGCCAATATAACAAACCTTAATTTCACTTTAACATTTTCAACAGGGGAAGGACTACAGCTCTATATTTATTACAAACTTTCTCATATAGAACCAAGTCAAATTTTCTCTAAGAATTTTACAAAACTTTTTACACTAACATTATGGATAATTGAAGGCATACTTATATTGTAGAATAAGAACAAATTGCCAAGAAATGTTTCTTCTAAAACAATAGGCTTTTTATTATTTTGAAAGTTTTTTCTTTATTTTTACATGTAATATCTATTCTATTATATATTGCCTGCCAATATCATGAACATTAATTTCAGGCTTCACCTTTTCATACAGATGAGGGAAAACATCTACAGCTCCATATTTCTTGCGGACTTTCTCATATAGAGTCAAGTCAAACATTTGGCAAAATTCTTCATAAGTCATGAAGATATCAGCGTAGAGGAATGCATATCCACCAAGCTCTCGGGTAAATTTTTCAATTCTGCGCATTGCTTCCGTAGGATTATAGGATGTTTTGTTTTTCACATGACCTGGTACTCCATACACTCCTGCAATATTAGTTTTGTTATCTTAATTATAAATTTTTGACAAAATTTAAGAAGATAATAATATGTTCCCTACCAAACAGGTTGTAAATTAATTATCATAAATAATTTATCTGGAATGTATTGATTTATTTCAATTTAAAGATTTTAAGGTTTTATAATGCAACACTACTTGTTTTATAGCATCCAAAATTGTTCTCATATTGGCATTAATTTTTTATTTATTACAAAATGGCGTTGCTATCGTAAAAAAAGTGCTTCTGTAAAGCCATGAGGGCTTACTTAAAAAAAGAAACTATGGAATAATATGAGTTTAAATATTTTAAAATTAGTGAAAGGAATTTCAATTAAATATTGATAAAATATAAATGTAAAATACATAACCATATACTAAAACCAAATATAAAATATAATGCAAATATTATTCTTAGTATAATGTTCGTAAAATACAAAAATGTATAATAACCACCTTTGAGATTTTTATAAATATGTTACTTATAAATATACTACAAATATGCTATAGTTAGTTGTCTGTTTGAATTAGTCATGAAAATGTTTCTTTAAAAAATACAGAACTTGATTTATTTTGTTACAGTATTTAAACAAAAAAGTAATACTTTTGCTCTTCACTCGAAAAAATTTCATTTTTTACTATCCTGATTAAATCATATATGCATTTAAACATTTAAGATAATATTAATAACATTTATTTGTATATTAGAAAGGTGGAATTTTTTTATACAGGGTGTTCCCAAATTATGTTTCCAGACTTCCGCAAATTGTTCCTTTGGTCAAAACAAGAACAAAACTTCCAATAAACATAGGTCCTAAAACGCTTAGTTTCCTAGATATCCGCCATTTTGTTTTTTGTACAAAATAATTCATATCTAGAGAACGGTTTGACTGATTGAGTTCAAACTTAGCATGAAGTTTAACCTAACAGTGATATACCTCAAGAAAAATAAACGATTAAACCCAATCATGCGTTTCAAAATGGCGGCTGTTTGAAAATTTCAAACCTAATTTACTCCAAAACCTTACATTTTAACGAAAATTGTCAAGACATCTTTTTTGTAGCCCTTTTGATTCCCTATCGGATGGTGTAACTTTCAAAACAATCAGATGGAGGATAACAGTTAAGTTATGTGTACTAATTGGTTTGTTCAACCCGGCATCCTATACCAACACAGTAAATACTACAATATTGTATGGACATTTTTGTTGTCATTACCTTTTTACTTAGCTATTATCCTTCATCCGATTGTTTTGACAGTTACATCATACGATAGGAAATCAAAAGGGCTACAAACAAAAAGGTGTCTTGACATTTTTTGTTAAAATGTACGGTTTTGGAGTAATTTAGGTTTGAAATTTTCAAACGGCCGCCATTTTGAAACGCATGATTGGATTTAATCGTTTATTTTTCTTGAGGTATATCACTGTTAGGTTAAACTTCATGCCAAGTTTGAACTCAATCAGTCAAACCGTTCTCTAGATATGAATTATTTTGTACAAAAAACAAAATGGCGGATATCTGGAAAACGAAGCGTTTTAGGACCTATGTTTATTGGAAGTTTTGTTCTTGTTTTGACCAAAGCAACAATTTTTGGACGTCTGGAAACATAATTTGGGAACACTCTGTATACCGTAATACATTATCAACATACAGGGTGATTCAGTAAAGCGTAGCGGGCTATGCAGATTCAGATTCTACATGCAAAAATAAGTCTAAAATGTAGTATAACATTTTTTCGATTTCGGCTTAATTTAGCCGTAATCCGCCATTTTGTTTTTTTACAAAAACTCACTGTAACTCTGGAAATAGGTAAGATATCGAGTTCAAATTTGGAACAAGCATTTTATATGTTTTGATTAATAAGTGTACCAAACACAAAGAATTTATTTTTATAATTTTCAAAATGGCGGCCGTTACAAATTTATAACGTGGAATATCTTGAAAACCGTTAATTTTACAAAAAATGTGCAAGAGACAAAATATGTTAATTTTTTTATGACAGACACAATGCTTTTTTTGTAGTTTCAGTAGGTCAAAGGATAACCGAGTTATCGACAAAAAACTAAAAGCATAATTTCTTTGTAATTGTCTACAACAACAAAAATTAGCCTAAAACCATCATTTTTTAAATTTAACAAATTTTTTAGTTATTTTTGTAGCGAGCTATGCAGATTCAGGTTTTACATGCAAAAATAAGTCGAAAATGTAGTATAAAATTTTTTCGATTTCGGCTTAGTTTAGCAGTAATCCACCATTTTGTTTTTTATTTTAAATAATTAATAACTCAAAAGCCCTTGGACATATTCTTATGAAACTTGGTATACAATTTAACTCTATAGCTATAAACATTTTCCAAAAATATCTTTGATCAGACTCATCAAATGTAAATATGGCGGCCATTTAAAATTTTTAAAGTGAAATTCCATGAAAACCAGCTACTAAAACAAAATTTTACTAGACACTAAATTTGAAACACTTTTCATTTCTGTTGAAGCCCTTTTTTAAATTGCTGTTGAACTTTACATAGTTAAATCATTAACTATAGTTGTAAACCAATGCTAACAATTAACGTGTCTTTCAATTTGTAATAAAACGTAAATTAAAATTGAACAATTTTGATTTTTTTCTAGTCCCTAGATTTAATGGAGTTTTTCTTTGAAATTGTTAAATGACCGCCATTTTGATATTTATTAACCAATTTTTGCAATTAAAGAGTCATTCGATTTGAAATGAAAAGGGTTTCAAATTTAGTGTCTAGTAAAATTTTGTTTTAGTAGCTGGTTTTCATGGAATTTCACTTTAAAAATTTTAAATGGCCGCTATTTTTTAATTTGATGAGTCTGATTAAAGATATTTTTGGAAAATGTTTATAGCTATAGAGTTAAATGTTATACCAAGTTTCATAAGAATATCTCCAAGGGCTTTTGAGTTATTAATTATTTAAAATAAAATACAAAATGGTGGATTACTGCTAATCTAAGCAGAAATCGAAAAAATGTTATACTACATTTTAGACTTATTTTTGCATGTAGAATCTGAATCTGCATAGCCCGCTACGCTTTACTGAATCACCCTGTATAATTCATTAATTATCAATAAATAATACATTATAATAAATACCGTACAGTTGTTGTAATGACACATTATTGTTGCACATTTTATTTCAGATCCTATTGGTTATTATTTTCAACTTGAATACCAACTACTTAGAAAAAAATTAATTAAGAAACAAAGTTTACAGTTAATTATCATTGAAACAGATTGTGGGCGAAAAGTTACAATTTACAAATTCATTTTTAGCATGTCACTAACGAGGAAGAGGGAATCTAAATACCAAGTATTGTACAGATTCGTGTAAATCTTGAAACATACTTACTATACAGGGGCAGCAATGGTTGATAAATTGTAGCAAAGTAGGCCTATGCATATTATGTGCAATAATTTTTATCACATGCTATTTTATAACCAATCAAATACAATCATTCTATGTCAATCAAATATATAGCCGACTATAATATCAAAGTTATTACCAGCATATCCAATAAAACTTTTAGTTAACAATGTAGTAGGCTATATATTGGGTAATATAAAATAAAACAATAGTGTGTAACAAATTCCAGTCCATTACTAATATCATATACAGTTTTTTGAAAAAACTTTCAGAAGAAGCCTTGAATGAGTCATTGGGGTTTCCACTTATCAACTTACAAGGTAACAGTATAGATAGCATAGATGTCCAGTATTATTTCTTTGTCACATTACAGTTTAGAGGAAATGTTATTATGGCACGAACATCTCTTTTAATTACCATTGTAAGGGTCAAATCAATTAATCAATATTGTGGTCATGAACCATCCTGAGAAAGATTAAGGAAGGCCTAACCGCTCAATTCAATATTTTTTCAGTTCCTCAGACAATATAGTACCAAGCTATTACAGCAAACTTCCAAAGGGCAAAGTAGCCTACAGCAGGCCAAACTTAACATGAAGCCTGGAGAACAATTAGAAAATAAAATTAATAAAAAAGTTATTTTAAAAATGTTAAATTATAAAAGAATTAAGTATGGAGTAAAATATTTAATGAAGTTTTTAGAATAAAGTCCTCAATAAAAAGTGATTAACTAAAATGATAATACAAAATTTAAGTTTTATTTTTGAATAAATTTCAAAATCATTGTAAAGTAAATAAAAGATCCTTAAGACAAAAGAAAATCTAACTAAGTAAATTTAAGAAGAAGGATAACTATAAGAGCAAGATTAAATTGAAATTTTACATTAAAATTGTTTAACAGAATAGAGGGAAGGGAAAATATCCATAGTTATCTAAATTTCAAATAGAAAAAGTAAAATTGTTAAACGATATTAATGTTTTTATGAATAAAATTAAAGGTTCAAATTTGAAGGGCAATAATAGATTAGCTCATGAAAACTTTGCTAAAAGTGAACGAATTCAAAAGCGGTAAACGGCAAAGTGCATCAAAAGACAATAATAAAAAACATTAAAAGTAAAACGGAACGAAAAACTGCGTAATCCGAAAAGCCGCGGATCGGAAGCGTGAAAAGTTGCGGAATCCGAACGCGAGGTAGCACGACTACAAGTTTGTACAGAGTCAGGAAGATGAACAAGGCCCAGTATCGCAACCCAGAAGAAGATCGGAGCACAGGATCCAGAGGGACAGGATTTCGAGAAGAATATGCCAAATTAGCAATCCAAAAGAAACAGGCAGTAAAGGGAAAGGTTTCATGTTCGAAGGTGAGCGCTGATCAAAGATCGTCAATGCAAGTGGGCCAACTACAGGCAAATTAATCAAAAATATTAATTAACCAAATCACATGTTTTAAGATGTACAATGTTAGAGAAATTAAACAGGACCACTGCAAAAATATTTAAAAAATTCTACGCCTACTGTAACCCAAGTGATGAGGCTAAAACAAAAGGGAAAGTGGAGTAGTTCAATTTTACGAATTGGCTCACCTTGAGGCCTGGAGAAGGGAGAGGGTCAAATGTGTAGCTAACGGGGTTAGTCGAGAGAGCACTCCGGGAAAGTAATCACGCTTCTCGTTATATCAAATTATGTCAAATCTTATAAGTTTTAAAAAGTCATGTCAGGAACGCTGAGGAAGTAACTACATTTCTAGTTATAAAAATTTAATAAGTTTAAAAAAGTCAACGCATTAACAAAGTCAATTGTTGTTAATATTTGCCATCTACAGTGATATCCGTGGCCAGTACGGTGTCATTTCCAAGGATTATAACTCAGGAGAACTCCTGAACCAGGAGCAGAGTCATCCCTGGATACCGCATCTGTCCGACAGGAACCAGGGCTTCACCACATCCTTCCAGATCACCTAGCAGGAACGCGCATATAACTCACACGAAAGGTAGTGTCGGTGTCCCTTATTAAATTAACATACACTCGTAAATTGCAGCATTGACAAATAAAGTAAATTAAGCTTGTAAAATAAGTAAATCTGGGGAAATTAGAAATATTAGAAAATTAAATTCATATTAACGCCAATCTATCTCTTACAAAGTTTATTTAATAAATTAAATTAAATTTTCATTATAAAAATGCAAATCTTATATTTAGGTAAGGAATAGTTATAGATTACTAGCTGCCCGATTCGGCTTTGCACGGATAGACAAATTGCAGTTAAATGTATATTAACAAAAAAAATATATCAATAAAAATATTACACTATGTATTTCTTATGGGGATTTTTATTAACTTTGATCCTCCAAACCCCCCTAAAATTTAGAATTTTTTAAATACTTTCTTAGCGAGCACCTAGGGCCCTAGAGGAAGCTACATACCAAATTTCATTCCAATCCGTTCGGTAGTTTTTTTTAGTAAATTTGACCCCTCAAACCCCTCTAAAATTTCGAATTTTTGAAACCCTTTCTTAGTGAGCACCTATGGCCCTAGAGGAAGCTTCATACCAAATTTCATTCCAATCCGTTTGGTAGTTTTAGAGAAAGCATGATTAGTAACTTTGACCCCCCCAAACCTCCCCTAAAATATCAATTTTTTTGAAAACCTTTCTTAGCGAGCACCCTCGGCCCTAGAGGAAGCTACATACCAAATTTCATTGCAATCTGTTAGGTTTTTTTGAGATTTCGTGATGAGTCAGAGAGTGGTATTTGTATTTTATATATATAGATAATACAAAGGAAATTATTAATGTTCAGGATAAACGTGTAGTGTATACTTTGATACTTAAGAATTAGTAAATTTTAATTTTATTCCAACAAAACAATCTTTCAATTTTTGACCACTCCTGAACTTCCCAAAATTGACTTTGTGTATGTTAATATTAAGAAGAAGTGAGTACTCAATATAGGAAAGGTAACAGTTCTCCGAAAGGCACGACTTCCGAAAAGAGGGTAGTCTCTACAACAAAAATAATAAATTTAAATTCCTTAACACAAATCTTAAGGGTTATTACTGTAGGCTGAACAATAGGCACCGTAATTATCCTTGTAAAGGCATAGCCAACTCAGTTTCAATCAGATTGAGCTAGTCTGGTGATAAAAAGTTATATTTCACAAAAAGTTAAATTTTTAATTAAATTAAATTTAACCAAGGTTGGTATGAGTTGGGTAGGTCGTTGTAATCCGTTGGATGTAACTGTAGTCTAAATTGTTTAGAAATCAAATGTTATAAGTACTTTCCATATAATCAAACCAATAAATCAATCTTCTAAATAATGAAATATAGCAGCATTATTTTTAGGGAATTCGATACAATTTCCCAAAAATTGAAAGGAACAAAACCAATAATACTGTAAATTTACTCTTCTTCAAAAACTTAAGGCCATTAGAAAAACAAACAGGCGTATTCAAAAATGATTGACAACATTTGATAGTTGTCATGAATTATACTTAAATCTAACATGAAGGTATTCAAGGAGCTTTTTAAATAAAAATTACAAAAAAGGGCAACTAGTCTAACTAAGGGCAACACCTGATTGATACAAATCACAACTACATGGACTTTAGCAGTGTAGACGGACTTAGAACGAATTAAAATTATTTTACAATCAAGGGAAATTTATTTATACCTGTGCAAGGGTGCCCACTGTATGGTTTGATGGCGCAAGTTGAGCCATCAGAATTTTTGAGGGGAATCAATTTTTGTTATTTTTTTCACAGTTTGGGAGGGAATTTTCATATGTTCCTGGTTAAAATCAATACAAAATATGAAGATCTGATGACTCCAAGAAATTAGGAGATAATCTGTTGTTTCTATTGAGTTAAAAAATCTCCCTTTAATCGTAGTGAAAGTGCCGTATTATTGTCAGCCAGGCATTTCGAATACTGCTCGTAGTGCAATGTAGAGGCGAGCCGATAGAGGGTGACGAGTGTGGTGTGAACAAAGTGCGAAGGTCATTCTGCAAGGATTATTTCTTTTACATATTGTGCAGTTTTGTCCTACATTGTTTTGAACATTATTGGTTTTATTTTCATTTTTGAAATTCGTGAATGGTTTTGGAATTTAGTTGTGAAATGGTTTGCAGGGTTTATATTGGGATGCTACCCTTTGGTCCCGTTTTTGAAATAATGTTTGTTTTTTTTAATCTTCTTGTTCTATATTTAACCATAATGTGTATACAATTTCTGTAAGTTGCTCTATTTTTAGTAGTTTGGTTTCGGACATGTCTGTCTGTCTGTCCAGGTAGAACTTTGCAATCGAGTTTAAATTAACTTCCCGATGAGCTAGAGACTTGAAATTTTAAATACAGGTCTGAACTGGATGATAATATAATATTCAATCGGAGTTCGGTTTCCGTCATGTCTGTCTGTTAGTCTGTCTGTCCAGGTAGAACTTTGCAATTGAGTTTAAAATAACTTCCTGATGAGCTAGAGACTTGAAATTTTAAATATAGGTCAGAACTGGATGACAATACAATATTCAATTGGAGTTCGGTTTCCGTCATGTATAACTGTATAAATATAATGAACTCATTTTCAGTATCCAGGTCACTGATTTATTAAAAATAAAGTTTCTTACCTTCTTTTCTTCCGTCACGCGACCTCTTCTTTATATTCGTTAGTGACGCGTTTCGGGACTTTTATCCCATCATCCAAAAAGCCCGCGGTAAGAACAGGTTCAGAGTGCGTGATACAACAGACTGACAGTTGCCGGCCGGTCGCCAGAAGGTGTACACCTAAACGTGAAATGTGCTATGTGTGTTTTTTGTAATTTAATTTTAATGTATGACGACCTCGATTGAGTAATTTTGTGTCTGATGATGGGATAAAAGTCCCGAAACGCGTCACTAACGAATATAAAGAAGAGGTCACGTGACGGAAGAAAAGAAGGTAAGAAACTTTATTTTTGTATAAATATGTATGCCAACAGCCGAGTAACGGAAACAATGAACATTCTTAAAGATAACCTTACACTCACAAATAAGTTGCACAAACACGGAATAGATTATTTTTGTGGTTATCAGGGGAGTTGATGTGGTTAGTGGTTATTGCAGATAGTGTTAGAACAAAATTATTTCTCATTTAATAATAACTTTTACATACAGACAGACAGTTTGGCAATGGGTTCACCGCTCTCTGGATTGTTAGCGGAGGTATATTTAAACCATTTAGAGAATGAACACATAATGTCTAGTTATAACAAATATAAAGATAATTTCATATTCTACAGTAGATATATAGACGACACATTTGTATTATTTAATGGTTCTAATAGGCAAGCTGCCGGGTTATTGAATTATATGAACAGCGTCGACTCTAAAATTCAATTTACACTGGAAGTAGAGAACAACGACCAAATTAATTTCTTAGACTTAAAAATCACAATGGGCATCGATAAAGTTAACTTTAGAATATACCGCAAACCCACCACAACGGATGTCACCATTCATGCCCAATCACACCATCCATACTCCCAAAAGATGGCAGCTTTCCACTGTTTTGTTCACAGACTCATCACAGGAACAAGAAAGATTACCGCAATTAAATAACCATCATCAAGCACATAGCTGTCTCTAACTGGTAGAGGATTTAGTTAATACACAAGTTGATCAGGAGCCATATTAAAAAAAAATAGACAAAAATAAGGTTAATAAATATATCTCATCGGAATATACTAATTTGCTGCCTAATGTTTAAAAAAATGTATTTATTAATCACAAGATTACCTTGCATGCCGCACAAGAAATAGCATTGCATCATTTCTTAAACATAGAACTGATATCCCCTTCGAAAACAAGTCAGGGGTGTATAAGATAAGTTGTCCCGAATGTAGTAAATATTATATAGGCCAGACCGGGAGAACTTTTCTTCACCGATATAAGGATCATCTTCCCAATAATAAAACAAATATTTCTAATTCCAATTATGCTAGTCACCTTTTTGAGAATAACCATAGATCTGGAGATTTCCAATCCTGTGTGGAGCCATTATATTTATGTGCGAAAAGAAGAACAATGGATGCACAGGAAGAATTTGAAATTTACAAAGCGTACAAAAGTAAATCTGAATGATCAGTTATCTTTCAGATCACATCAGTTGTACGATACTGCCCTAAAACATACATCGAAGGTCAGTATATAGTGGTTAAAATTTCATTCCTATCGACAGTACTCCACCAGACATTATCGAGTGCACACCGGGGTTAGTCGCGACCGTTTTAATTAGTGTTTGTGTATGTGTTGTGTGTTTTAACTATTGTTTTAATATTTGAAGATTCCTGCAGAAGGAATGAATAAAACTAAGGAAGTTCTGATGATGAAGTTGCGGCTTCGAAACTAGTCACAGACCAAAATTGAAGTCACAAGACGGACCTTTTAAGGTAATTTATTATATTATCTTATAAATATCTCCATAGCCACTAAAAATTCGCCCTCAAAATTTTAGAATTGCCCACAGAAAATTATTTTATACTTTTTAGTTTGTTTTAAAAACGTGGTATATTAAAAAAAAAATTTTAATTAATTATTTCTGTCATGGTATTAATGGTTTCAAATTGTCTAGTTCCCATGCTATTGTGGTTTTCCGTGTTTCTTAAGTATTTTTTGGCTGATATAGGTTTTTTCTTGAAAAAGTTCTTAAATTTTTTTAGATTTTCTTTTAATTGGTCTAGTGTTCTATTCTCTATTGTTATTATACTTTTGCAAATTTCAGGTCTTAAACCCTGTATTACATGTGCTATTATTTGGTTTTCTTCAATGTTTGGGTTCATTCTTCAACATAAGGATTGTATTTGCAAATAAAAGCTTATTATTGATGGTTCTGTTTAATTCTGAATTTTATTTTCTAATACTATTTGCAAATTTTATGACTGCTATTGCGAAAAGGTTTATTAGCTCTTTTTTTAACTGCCCCACGTTATTTCCTCTTCTTGATTTTTGTGGATGAAACTTTCATACCAGTTTAAACCGATTGGGCCAAGTATGTAGGTAATAGATTGATTTGTGTTTTGGTTGTCTATCCGTTAGCTCTTGAAGCCACTTCGTATACTTGTATAAAAGTATGTATATCTTCAGATCGTAAGCCGTGATAATGGGAGGGTTGAACTAAGAGTATTTTCTCTTTCCTCTCCATTTTAGTGTTTGTTCTTATTGTATTTGGGTGTTTCTTCATACATGTGTTTGTCTGTTTCCTTTGATTTGACCATTTGAAATTTTGACCGATCTTATTGGTTTTCCAGTTTTAGACATTTGATAATTTTTGTGAAATGTCATGATTTCGTTCAATGAAATCTTGTTTGATAAAATTTAATCTGGTACATGCTCTTAGACTTCCGTTTGCTATCGGGTTACATCCAACACTTCTGGCCTGTTAGTTTTATTCCATTAAGTTCTTTCGAAATCTATTTGATATTACAGTGATGGTAACAGTTCAGAGGTTCAAAAAAGTGACAAGAGTGACTAATTTTTAAAAAAGTGACAAAAAGTGATTGATTTTTTAGAGAGGAATTCGACCAGAACCACCCCGTTCTTCTGTTTTCTGATTTTTTTTTTAGGGTCGTAGAAAGTACTCAAAACCAAATTCAACAACAACCTGCAGGATTTTCGAAATTTTTTTAAAACTTAAATGAATATTGTATATTAAATGTATTAAACAACAAATTTAGCAATCGTTGTTCCTGATTAGTTATTATTTTTTTTTTACTAAGGTCATACAAAAATGCACAAAAGATATTTTTAGATATATTGTTTTGAAAACAAAAACCAAAACTTCCTTCAACCCTGTTTTTTATTTTTTTTTAATTATTATTATTGTAAAAATACAAAACAATTACATACAGTAACATTACAAACTATTTCTTACGATCTACATCTTGTTTACAATTTATCAAAATGAGATTGTGGGTTTTACTTACATTTTAAAGCAAAATTTGGTTGAACACTAATAAATAAATAACACTATTTTTGAAATTAGTGTAAAAAAATTTGTTTGTCAATATTATTTGGTTTTGAATGAAAACTTAATTCGAGTCGCAGTAGTTCGAGGGTCTGGGTATTTTGAGCTGTGTTTGCAAAATTAAAAATAAGCTTTTTTGACTATTTTCAACCTTTTAAAACATCGATTGTAGCGCGACTTCAAAATTACTTTGTTACCGCCGCCTCATTGTACACATAAAATAGCAACTAGTCTTTTGAAAGTGACAATGGAATCAAGGGATCAAAGTGGCTGACTTGTGTTCACTTGACTGGCTTGGCGGCACACCACCAGGTAGGTAATGAGTAAACATTCGGTCTCGCCAATGCCGCTTATATTTCATGTCAGCTCAGTCATACATCCCATACTTGACTGTCTCCCCCTCTTGTTATTCTAAAAGTAGTTGAATTTCAATGCATGTAGGTGTTGTGTAACATTGTCGATTAGCGAGTGCAATCTTTACTGTTTCTGTTAATAGTTTATTAAGTTTTAATTTTGATTGTGATTTTGTAACGATGAGCGAAAAAGCTATAAGAAATTTTGTGCCAATAAAAAAATTAGAGGCGTTGAAAAAACCAGACAATGATAAAACCTTGAAGAAACTTGCAGCTGAAGTACAGTGTCGGTGAAGTAGAGGAATGGCGCCGTAATAGAGATAAAATCTAAACATTTTCTGCTATTAATTTTTCTAATATTTTGACTAATTATAACATTAAAAAATATATTATTCTTTATTTTTGTCAAATCTCCGAACATTCCAAGTTTTTTATAGTTCGAGGTATAGTCAGCTCCAACTAGCTCTAGTTATCGAGGTTTTACCGTATTTCATTTTAACTCTGTCGAACAAGGCATCAGCTTCTGAATTCACAGGACCTCAACCTTTCTATGGCATACCCAAGATGGCAGCTATGCAGGTGGTTGCCGACTGGGCAAGACTGGAACATGGAAGGAGATGGAGTAGCATCCCTGGATTGAGAATGAGCAAACTTTCACTTCTTGGTCCATTAAGACAAATTGCATTCGACATTCTGTCATTAAGTAGGTGCAAGGTAAAGGAGACCACCTTAGGAAACACACGAAGAACAAGGGAATTTTTACTGGAAATCCTAAATGCAGGAAATTTTTCCTGCAGGAGGAAACCGCAGAACACCTAATTTATGTGCAAGGCTGGAACAGATTAGCTATTCAATAATACCTATTGGTATTCAAAATGTATTTTAGTTTTTTTATTGTTGTTTTCTTAAAATATTTTCTTACTTCAATTATATAAATTTATTTTTGTATTTTGCAACTATATATTACTTTTTAATTAAATTCAAATAGGTAGTTTACTGCTTCAACATGTTGCATTACATACGATTATCACCAATACCAAGGATTTCTTTTTCACCAGCATTAGAGGTTAAAGAACTTATTTCATATTATGATGTATTCTGCTACTTACAAAAGTAGTCATGTATTATTTTTGTTAATAAATCTTGCTCAATTTGAGTATTTGTGTTATTTTATAAATTACATAGAGCCTTTAATCCTTTTTCCATAAACATATTTTTGAAAAACTTTAATAAGTTATTGGATTTAACTGTAAACTTTAAGTTACCTAATGGGTTGTTTTCAGAGAATAAAATAACGCATTTAAGAAAAGAAAAAAAAATTATGCCTAAGCCATTTTTTTTGCTGAACTTAATGTCTACTTTATTAACCCACAGGCAGGTTTTGAGGGGATTTGCGTCATGGGGGGGGGGGGGGTAATGGGAACTCCTGTACCTGTGGAACAATTAAAAACTGAAAAAAGTAAGTAAAAAATACAAACAATGAACATCAAGTACTGAATTACCAACTAAGATTTGTACGATACAGTGGTGAGAATTCTAAAACCCTGGGATAAATAATATTTTATTTAAATATATAATTTATGCAGATGTTTCCGTTCATTACCTATTTACTACGTGCTCACCTATAAATGTACTGTTTTAAAAAAAAAAATGTGTTATGTAATAGTTTATGGGTTTTGTACATTATACATGTTAATAATTATTTTACCTACCATATGTCAGAGATTGTTTCTGATAATGGGATAGAAGACCTGAAATCTGTAAAGTTATCAAGAAAATCAATGGAAGTCACGGTAGAAATAAGTAAAAGGAATAGTTCTTTATTATACTAAATTTAATTTTAATAAAAGAAACTATTTAAAATTCTTAAGTCCCCAAATAAACTTTATTACTTGGCACCTCATGCAGCAAAATTCTTACCTAGAAAAAATTGCACAACTTCCAAAAAATAAGAAACAGTTCTGTTAGATAGAGCTAGATTCTCAAAGATTCCTTTACCAATTTGCCCTGCATGTTAAAATAATTAATTATTATTATGACATTGTAGATATTGGTTCCAATCATTATTCTTCTTCAACTTTATTTGAGAAACTCTTTCTGTCTGTGTATATTGTGTATGTGTGTTTTGCAACTTGATACTAGTTACAGTATTTAATTCATCCAGAATTTGTAGTATTTCTTTGATTGATCTAGCTAATTTAGAAGTGGGAGTGGAGAAGGTTTTCCCCCTCATCCCTACTTTGGTTTTGTAGTATGTGAAAGATCCGTAGTAATATATTTTTAGAAGAGATGGTAATTAGTATTTTTCTGTGTCAATGAATATTCATTTGGTTTATAGTTGAGAGAGAAGATTACTGTCATAAATCTTTACATTTTACTTTTGTACTTCAAATACAAAGATGTAAATCACCTAGGGGTGTGCAAGATCTCGAAACTCTCGACTAGGAACAAGAAATAACTCAATATCGTCTCGATCTCGTTGTCAAGAATAAAATTCATTTCTCGCTTATATTTTTCTCGATTCCGCCATAAATTTCTCGATACATTTTAAAAATCTCGAGTTTTATTTTAGGTCTTTTTATAAAACTTAAAATGTTACATTAGAATGAAAAGAAGATAAACAAAACATTTCCAAACATCTCAACACAAGGAAGTGATTAGGATATTGCAATATCTTATTTAAATTACTTGATACTGACGAGAAATAACTTAGCATAGTAGAGATTGAGTTTTATATAACCTTGGTTTTTAGTAAAATAAATAATGGCAGTTAATTACTTAACTAAAAATAAATATAATTATATAAAAATTAATATTTTGCATATGTAGTGTAAAGCATATTAACATATTAATCAATAGTCTAAACTGTTAAAGTACATATTATCTATGAGATACATTATATTCGTAATAGCTTTCATAAACTTAGTAATAATAGCAAATCAAAAGAAAGTTAACTTATTAATAATTAACTTATACCATATATACATTATATTAATTTCGATGATGTAAAAAGCTATATGATACTTCTCACTCTCAACTTGAGATTAAAATTTTGGTTCATTCTCGTTACAAAAACGTTAATCTCGCTATTTCTCGATCTCGATAAATTGTATTTAATAAATTCTCGTTTCTCGCTCGTTCCTAAACCTCAGCTCTCGTCTTTTTCTCGATCTCGATAATTTTTATTAAACAACATCTCGTTCTCGTTTTGAATTCAAAAAGTCAATCTCGCACACCCCTAAAATCACCTTTATTATTTTTACAAATTTCCAACCCTATCAACACTATTTAACTAAGACAGTTTAAGTGTGTGCGAAAATTGTTAGTTTTTAAAATAAAATCTTCATTTAAATTTGGATATTTACCTAAATCATTATACATTGCCCAATTTGTTCCTGGACATAATTCTTTTGCAGGAGGTCTTGGTATCTGACCATTTTTGTTTTCCCAATCAAATATTTTACAGGGATATATTAACAGTGGATACAAGTCAAATATCTCCTCACAAACTTCAATCTGTTTCTCCAGTTTCGAGATAGGCAGGACGATGTCTTGAAAAACTTGTCTTGTGAAAGTTAAGTTTCGAATTCCTACAAATCATAACAAGAATACAACAATAATTAGGAACAAAGTCGTACACTGTTTAGCACATATCTGTGATAACAACAAGCCACTATCATTACCAGTAAACATAGGTTGGGGCAAGAAGGATGCAGAATCTGAGGATTCTCAGGTCGGGAGTTTTAAACCAATTATACATTATTTTGTAAAGTTTTTTAAAAACAAAATACCAAAAAGATAACTATATTGATATCTGTTTAGTCAGTATCGTTTGTCTTTTGACAATATCTCAACCCGCAATGACTTATTTTTTTCAGATCATACAAAAAACCTTCCCAAATATGTATGCTTGATATATTTTCTTTTGATAAATGATTCCTTTGTTAAATTATCCCACTAATTGCTTAAAAGATACTTTAAACAATAGCTCAAAAGTGCCACAGCAAAGAGTAATACAATTAGGTATAACATTTAACATTTTTAAACCAAATTCCAAATACATTATAATGGAATGGATTTACTAAATCAAGTTTGGAATTTAAACCTAGTCTCTTATCTTAGATCTACATACGCAATCAAATTGAGTTGCCAATCCATCATCTTTGACCTTCACTTGCTTCCGAGACAAACAGATAGGACAAACCTAGTTTAAGTGCTTCCAAATAAATAATTGAAAAATTTCAAACACCAAGAATAAAACAAAAGCGCAATAAATGTTTTTAGTTTATACTACAATATAGTCATGTAAAATACCAATAATCTTTGTGTTGTAAATGATTATGTAACAGCCTAAACATTTTATTCACTAATAAAACACATTTTAGTTAACTGTATGTTACAATCAAATTTAACAAAAGCTAAAATCTTGTGTTTTCCATAAAGTTGAATTACTATTAAATCATTGTGCCTAAATTATTTTAAATGAAATATAACCTATTTTGTAAATTGAGTTGCAAATTGAAGCTTAAAACCAACCTTGCATAATTAATCATTAAAGTTTTATTACAGCTAATTTAGAACTTAAACTAAATATAACCAGGATTTAATTAGAGCATTTAAAATAAATAAACCAGTTTTAATCCTACATAGAAAGACGTATTGCAATAGAAATCAATCTGTGCAACCTGACAAACACATTTTAGTTCGTAATAATTAAAACGCTTACACCATTTTAATAATATGTTTAAACAATACGCAAAACTTTAACAACTTCAGCTCATTGAATAATAATGAATGAATGTATAAAAATAATCATAAATAAATTAATTAATAAATAACTATTTAATACTAATAATTAATAATGCATTATATTACATGATTAAATAAATATATCCCTTTGAATACATTAAGCATGACCATGGAAAGTTTTCCTATAAAATCAAATAAAAAATACATTATTTTTTATCATTAAAAACAATTTTAATTTGTTTTTTGTTTTATTGCTTTAACTATTTAAAAAAAATTAATAAATAATATTAAATCCAAGATTCACAATAAAGTATACTTAACATCTAATCAAATTTAGACTCAGGGATTTGCCTGAAATCTAAAAAAAAATATAATGATAGTAATAAGTCAAACTAACTATTAAATTTTATATTTTCAATACAATCAATTATTTATAAAATTGTAATAGTTGTAACAAGCACTATACAAAATATTAAACTAACATACATACTTACCAGATGTTGTTGAGAACTTCAAAAAAGCCACTTTCGGCGGAAGTAGCCATCCAAACAAAAATCTGAATAATGGGTTATTTCCAAAGGGAATCATAGATTCAACAACCCAGAAAATTGATCTATTATGTCGCAGCAAATAATCCTCTAATGGTATTAATTCTTCACCATTTTCTTTGTTTAGAAAGGATTCAACATGTTTATAGTACCAGGGTTTGTACCATTTTGAGAGGTAATTTATTTTAACGTTTTTCTTACCATCGCTAAACCATCCTGTAGTTATAACTGCTTTTGATTTACTAAAAACTGTTGCTTCTAAGAAGTCAGGCACTCTTGTGGAGTTGAATTCTTTATTTTTGGACCCTGAAAGTTCTCGTATCATGTTACAATATTTCGATTGACCTTCTACAGGGATATATTTCAAAAGCACATACTTTTTTACTGAAATTATCTGCAATTCTAATGCAACTAAGAATCCTAATGAACCGTGAGACCACGGTAATGTATGGAACAAATCCGAGTACTGGTTGTGCTTTGTAGCATGTACTAACGTACCATCTGCTAGTACCACATCAAAAGATTTAATTGTTTCTTGATACAACCCCACTTTATGAGAGTGTGTTGTCATTCCGACACCTAGTGCTAGACCTCCTAGTGTAGCTTCGGATATTTCTAAGTGAACTGCCAATGAAAATCCCATAGGTAAAAGATATTTTGTTATATCACCAACTGTTACCATTGGTTCAACTCTTACTGTAAATTTGCTTTTATCAATAGATAGAATACTGTATAATGGTATTTCAATCTTATGATATTGTTTTTTTGGAAAAAACTTTGTTGATAAACTTAACCAATTGTAACGAGCTGTACAAAGTAATTTTCTATCTTTTTTTGGTATATTGTTCCATTTTCTTATTTTTGATTGTATTTCACAAACAAGTAAATCATGAGTGTTTTTGTCACATGCAATATTGGATCTGAACTGATGAATTATTTTTAAGTATAAATGAAAAACGAAACTCGCTGGCAAACAAAACAACAATACAATAAAACCTCGATTATGTTCTATAAAACCTAATACAAACTTGAGCATGGCTGTTCATTCACTAAAAATACAAAAGTAATAAGTTGCAACTAATTAATACATAAACGCAAAGTGAAAAACTTTAACACCATTAAACATGACAGATAGTAAAGTGAAACTGTTTTAGAATGTTCGTATAGGATCTCAGTGTTATCAAACAGATTAGATATGTTCAGTTCTTGTTTTACTCTTTAGACTTAGATACACATTAAAATAAAAACAACAGTGCTTGTTGTGAATGTAATAGACAGACATTTTAACTGATGGGTAATTCAATAAATTAAATTACTACAATATATTTCATTTTTTTCATAAGATGTTTTTGCAATGATTCATTCTGAGTTTGGTGTATACAGAGAACCATATTAGAAGAAATTCTGTTAAGGTAAATGTGTAGGCATGGTTATAGACTGCTACACTAACGATTTACTAAACAAAATTTTAACTGAGCAAGGAGAAAACACAGGGCAGGCTGGAAATCAAGGGATTGATGCTGAGCTCAATTAGTTCAGAGGACACGTTATTTTCAAGTAATGAAATTCATCAAGGTTTTTACTACAAACAAAAAATGAGAAAACAAAGTGGTCTGAGGTCAACTTGGATAAGGATGTAAAAAGCCCAAATCAGAGAGAGAAATCTCATCTATAGTAAGATGAGCTCTAAAATTGCATGATCAGTAAGCATAAGATACTGTAGTATATATTGATACAGCATAAGTTACTGCGTAAGATACTGGATTGTTATATACATGTTTATATTTAATAATAAATGTTATATTGATATATATAAACAACATGTATATAACAAATATTATTATATATAAATATATACAGAGTGTTCATAAAGTCCCTTTATTATTTTTGTTATTGAAAATAAGATTAAAAAACTTTGTATATATCTTGTGTTGCATAACAGGACGAATTTTTGATATATATAATCTCTATGATTTTGGGGCTTGAGAGGGTTAACAATTTCAAATGTAAAGGTAAGTCATGTAATACACCATTGAAAAGCTTAAAAAGAGAAAAAGAATGGCACAAACTAGAGCTTAGTATCTTACTTTGTTTCAAAGTAATGGACAATCAAAGTTCTGGAAACTTATAGTTTTATCACAACATCAAAGCAATTGTAGGTTGAGCTTAAATGTAACACATTTAAAAAATAGAAACTATAAATAAATGTACTACAGTACCACTAATATATCTGAGTTTATATGTGATAATTTTTGTGGAAAAATGTAAATGGAACCGGGAATACAACCTTTGACTTTTGCTTCTAACTTTCTCTACTGTATGTGTAACTGATAAGCACCACTTTTCATGTACTGATAGGATAGCAATACCTTCCTACTTTTGTTCCTGATGTTTGTCGTGGTAACACTCAGTTTTGCCTTTTTACAAATGAATCGTTCAAATGAAGACAAAGTTGAAATGATTTTTTTTTATGGACAGGAACCTGCTTTGTTGTTATAATAAAAATATAATTTTCCAGAACTTTGATTGTCCATTACTTTGAAACGAAGTAATATATTAAACTCTAGTTTGCGCCATAATGTTTCTCTTTTAATAAGCTTTTCAATGGTGTATTTCATGACCTACCTTTATATTTGAAATTGATAACTCCTTAACAACACAACATCATAGAGGGTCAGATATTTCAAAAAATGTGTCCTGTTATGCAAGCACAAGATATATGCAAAGTTTGTTAACTTATTTTTAGTAAATAATTAGGGGGTGGGGGTGGTTAAAAAATGTATGAACACTCTGTATACTACCCTCCGGTACTATATATACGCCTATATAAAAATATATATTTAATGCATATTTATATACATAAATATATATATATAATAAACTATATAATAAACAGGGTGATTTAGAAAGAAATGGAGAAACTTTCAGGACATGTTAGTGAAAATAAAGAAAAAAGTACATGTAAACATAGGTTTGGAAATGCTTTGTATTCAGTTATCTATTTTGTTTGTTTGTTTTTTTTAAATACTTAATATCTTTTGATGTAGGAAATATATTGAATTCAAATTTCGTACACATACTTGGTATGACATCTTACCCATGTACAAAAAACCAAAACTTTTCATTTATTTTCATAATGGCGTCCGTTTAAAATTTTTAATGTAAAATAGCTTGAAAACCGCTAACTTTACCAAAAAAAATTTAAAGCTATAATGTCAAAAGATTTCCTTTTTTAGTGAGAAACATACCGGTTTTTTTTTAACTTGAAAGATTACTGAGTTATTGGCTAAAAATGTATTATCTTAGTAGTTGTCCATAATATCTAAAATTACTCCAGAACCAAATTATGAGAAAATCATGTAAATAAAGTCAAAAATAAATTATTACAAACTTACAAAAAAAGTTTTTATTACAATCAAACAAAACAGAACTGTAAACAAAAATTGTAAGTCACTTCAAAAATTTATTTTAAAAGTAGATTAAAGACAAAAAAAAAGAAAGAAAATTTAAAATTAAAAAAGAGGTATTAATAAAACAATTACTATTTTAAAAATGGTTCAAAGTGCTCTCCATTACAGTGTTTACAACACTGTGTCTAAAATATTCATTCCATTGCATTTTGCATTATTTGTTGGTTTTAAATAGCAGAGTTATGAATTCTAATCAGTAATTCTTTCCGTGTACTAACTTTTTCTTCTTATACGGTACTAAAGTTTTCATAAGATCCCACGTGTAATAAGCTAGGGGTGTTAAATTTGGTGACCTTGGGAGTAAATTAATCGCGGTCCAAAACATTCCAATCCATTTTTCCAATGTTTCGTTTAAATGACTCCTCACAGTTATGGAAAAATGAGGAGTTGACCTACTTTGCTGGAAAATAAGTACATGCCTTGTAGGTAGAGGAACCTCTTCTAAAAGAGGTTGCAAATCATTTTTGCAAAACATTAAGATAAACAGCACACATAAGGTTGTTACTAAAAACAAATGGTTCCAAAAGTTTGTCACAAATTATAATTCTATACAAAACATTAACGGAAAACCTAAGATGGAATGAATTTTTGAATGTGCAATTTGGATTTTCTTAACTAAACACATGAGAATTTCTAGAGTTAAAAATCCCATGCCTAGTAAATATTGAATTGTCAGGAAATAAACTGAAATTTATCTTATCATTGTCGTCATCGAGCCAACGGCAAAACTTTAATCGTATCAGTAAATCTCTTGGTAATATTTTTTGCACTTTCTGGTAGTGCACCATACTTTACTTTGCTTCAATCATTTGCGTTGTGCCTGTTCAGCATTTTCATTACAAAAGCCGTACACAAAAACAATATCAGTGTATTCTTCATTTGTAAACTTGAATTGCATATTTTAGTTCACGATTAACATGCACTGTTTTACTTACTAACCTCAAAGCAATATCCAAACTATTCATCCTTTGAAATGTTTGCTAAATATTTCAAATTAATACAATTTTATTAATCTGTTTGATAAATTTTACATTTCTATTTAGACTAGTCAACATGAATACTCATACTAACAAGATGATTTAAAACAATAACCATACAAAATAAATTAAAAATATAAACAACAAACACAACGAATCATTAAAAAATGGAGATAAGTATACAATTTTAAAATTCTCATGTGGCCTTAAGTCAAGTAACTCCACAATCAAGTAAACTTTAACATATAATTACAGTGTATTATAATTTTAATATTAATATCAATCTTTATTATTCCTTTTTTGATAAATGATATATTAATATAAGACAAGAAATATAGTCATGATATTAATAATGAAACATAAATTTTCCACCTTTTACAACTTTATGCTTCTTAAAATCAATTTTAAATACAAAAATTTTAATGTTTTAATAAAACTCATATTCATGAAATTATTATAAAGAATACACACACATCAAATTTAATATTCACAAACTTTTTTACCAGCCATTGCTATAACCTTAGCCAGTACAATTAATTTAAATATGCCATAATATACTCATTTATATAATAATAGGCTATAATGTGGCATCAAGAAACTCCCCCTCAGTGTAGAAAGCATTTAACTTCAGCAACGCTTCAATTTGTTTTTTTTTACATTGACTTTTATTGTTTCTTTAAACTCTTGAAGGAGTTTTTTCATGAAATGGACTCCAGTCTCAGATGGTAGCTTGTCAAAAGCTTTTATTCTGCTTAAAAAAAAGAGGGTTGAAACATTTTTTAACTTGTATGACGTTAAAGCACTTGAAATTCTCTACAATTTTTTTTTAAGTTTGTAGCTTAAAAATAAGGGAATTATCGTCGAAAAACCAACTGCATTTTTTTAAAACTTTCGGAGCACGAATTCGGAGCTTAGGGACAAATACAGAAACATGGAGCATACAATCGAGCAACAGCTGGCACATGGTGAAAGTATTATAACGGTCTTTTCTAATCTAAGTGTGTGTAGATATACATGTGTGTATATATATACATAAACATGTGTGTGTGTAAATATAAGTACAGTATATATTCTTTCGTATGTGTTGAATGATGCTACTTGTTTTGGCCAGTATACTGTTAATATCGAAATAATATGCGGGTCTTAGTTCGTTCTTCACCTTGTTGTATTATGTCTTAAAAATCATTGATTATGTGTATTAAATGTTATTTTATGTGTATCAAAAAATTAAAATTGTAAATACAACGAAAATTTTTGACACAATTTTTAATAATATTATTAAATTCATTATTACTGTAATTTTCAATTAGTAGGTTAGTAAGGGTAATTTTAAAACTTAAAGTTACATTAAAAAAAAAATATAGCAATTTTTATATTTTTTGTCCTAAGGGGTGGCTTTTATAAGGATTGAAGTGTTTAAAAAACAACAAATTTTATATCACCAGTGAAATATTCTTAATGCAATATAAATTCACTTTTAAATCATTTTTTATTTAAAAAAAAAAAATTGAAATAATTTTTTAATAATATTAATTTTTTCAGAGGATGATTTATAAGGGTTGAAGCGCCTCTCAAATAATGATTTCATTCAAATAAAATACAATAATTCAAATTTAATATGACACAATTTTAAACTAATATTTCAAATTATAATAAATATCTTTAAAACTAGTTTTGAAAATTACTACCCTCAGGGGATAATTTACAGGAGTTGAATCTTTCTGATTAATCATAAACTTGTTTGAGAATGTCAATAGATCTACAAATAATTAATTTTATTTTAACCAATTACATGATAGAATCTACGATTTATCAATTTTTTGCAATAAGTGGTAGTTTTCACCCATAAAATATGAAAAGCCCGGTTCGGCACAAGGTAGATTTTGAAGTAGAGGGTAAGTAGAGCTTAAATCCAAATATTTACGAAAATCAATGTTGATTCCTAAAATTGCACAATTTTATGGTTTTTTACCGCTGATGACTGGACTAATATAGGTATGAATCAAACAGTTTTCTTTACCACAGACTATGTGATGAGTAATGACTATGTTCTACATATTTATGAAGAAAGTATGGGCAATTTTTATGAACTTCTAAATTCTATTATAAAAATGAATGACATAAGGTGTAGTCATTTAATATTAATCAATTAATTTCAAAGATTGTTTTTATGGGATGTACTGCTAGACCTATTAATCAATGCTAAGTATAAGAAATCAATCACTGTATTACATACAGTAGCGGATTACCCATCAGGCATGATAGGCACGTGCCTAGGGGCTGCAAGCTCCAAGGGACAAATTGAATTTTGCAAATGGTCATGCACAAGGTACATAAAAATTGTTTGTTTTTCTAAAGCAAGTTTTTGAAATTGCTATAGGTTTTTATACAGTTCTATTCAAAACTAAATCACGAAACTTTTGTTCATTTTGAAAACAATTACAAAAATGTTTTACTATTTGTAATGCAGGCATAAATTTGGATTATTTCTAGTACCTACTAAACATTTTGCGCTTCCTGAGCTAATAACTTTTAAAATTTTACATAAACAATTGTTTAGTTGCATATTTGAATTCTTTGGACCTTTTGCTACAAAAAATATATTGAATACTTTTGGATTGGGATATAATTACTATATTTGGCGTATTTTTAAAAAACATGCTTGCAGTACGAAAAAACCATTATAATTACCTGTTATAGTGTTAAAAGAACATTTTGCCAATTAATATCATACGGTAGCTGAAATGTATTCACAAATTTGATCAGCCCAGTTGTATCCTCTTTTAGTCTATCTTAACTGAATATCCATCATGCAAGTTGTAGTGGGGACCGCGAACTGATAAGTGCCTGAGCTCGTAATCCTCCACTGATTACATAAGTATTGTGGAATTCCTTTTTGTAAATCTCCTAACACACAAACGGATATTTTATATTACAGTAGAATTCAATTTAAATGTTTATATTGGTCTAACCTCATCTTAAATGTTTTCAATTCTATTTTGGTACAGTATTTAGGACAAATCTACAACATTTGACTGATATTTTCCAATTTTTAAATTTTAAGTAAATCATACCAAGAATGTTGAAGGAAAGGTTCAGCTAAAGTTTTTCCTCTGACAGTTTTTTTATTTCTATAAGTTTTATAAATATGCACTTCAAGACAGGTCATACAATTGCAAAACAGTACTACCTACTACAATTACTTGTATTAATTCAATTTAACAGATACTTCGTCCTTATGCAGAATATGTTTTACTGAAATAAAATTAGAACACATAATAAGAGAATCTAAACTACAAAACCCTATAAATATAGTTCAACAATATTTAATAAATTTTAACTGTAAATTTAAATATAATAGATGGATCATACCATAAAATAGTGTATGATTTTGTAAACAAATATCAAGAAGTAATTTTACAAATGAAATAGATTTTATGTTTTTTATCATGCTTATAAATAATCTGTGTTTTTTGAAATTACAAATAAGATAAACAGTGATTGATCTTACTTAATAGGCTACTCCTGTTTTAAAAGCAAAACTTATCAGTGAATTTGTCTTATTTTACGGCCATGTGATATATAAAAGATAAATATTATCCCAAAATGATAATACTACTTTGGTCAAGCTGAAGAATAATTATACTTTTAAAATGAACAAGAATGTTACAATGTACACAGTTCTTACAACAATTTTATAGGAATGTGTTTCATACGCTTTTCAAAGTTGTAACAGTTAATTAATACACTACCAGTACTTAAAAAGAGAGTATTTTTTGAAATTTCAATAAAAGTATTGTTTGTTGTTTCTTTTGATCAGTTTTCAGTGTTTAGATGAAAGTGTTTACATTGCAATAGGTAATTAACACGTCTGATAAATTTTGTTTTAGTTTACAATAAGTTATTTATATTTTAACATCTATTTGAGACATGTTCTAACAAAATAGTCCAGTGAATGATGGTTAAAATAATGTATAAGCTCCAAATTCTTTTAGAAAAGATCGACTTTCAAAAAATTTGGAAATAAAAGCTCATTTTAAACTCAAATTCAAAAGTGATCTCATCCCGATGTGGGCTTATTGTTTTAAGGGGTATAAACAACACTGCAACAATGTAGAAAACTAAGTTCAATTGCTTAATAGATTGAAATGTGTTGAATAAAGATTGTTTTATGCCCTGGATTGTGATTTACGATGTATTAGAAAGTTTCAACCCTTACAAACCACCCCTTGGTTTTTCAACAGCTTGAAACGTTTTAGTAATGTATTTATATCAAACTAAAAATCCATTTACTGTTTTTGATAGACTATAATTAATTTATTATTGATTACAAAGTTTAAACCCTTAACAACCAACACTTATGACAAAAATTGTGAACATTATTGACATAAGTTATTTTTAGCTTGAGATCATTTAAGTATATAGAATAAACATTAGTCTCAATTCTGGAACATAATTCATGGTGTGGTATAAAATACAGGGAGTTCCATAAGAAATTTGAAAATTGTCCGCCATTTTGAAATATGGCAGCAAATTTTTAAAATTTCAAATTCATATTTTTAATGGTCACTAAAAAGTAGGTGAGGTCCCCCATTTAAAGTTTGCTGTACATCTTTTATTTTGGAGATACCAATGGTGGCCCAGTTAAAAATAGATACCCTCTATTCACAGGGTGTCCTAAAAACTTTAGCGGGCTATACAGGATCGGATTGTATTCATTGAAATAAAGAAAAAATGTTTTAAGGAGCCCCAATTATTAATATATAATAATATATTCTCGTGTACTACTCATGTATATGAGTGTGTAAGTGAGTAGTACACGAGAATATATTATTACATATTAATAATTGGGGCTATGTGTTCATGGGTATTTATCAATGCTCCGAAATTGTCTCCTTAAAAATGTGATTGGTTTTTAAACGGTAACTTCCTTAATTCTTAAGTTACTTAATTGCTCCAAAAATCGTTTTACATGGAATTTCAAGGCTACAAGGGATATAATGTTGAACTTCCATGAGCCCTTCGTTTTAGATGTTTATGAGTTTATAGGGCTCGGGAAAGCTAGTCCTAGCACTCAAACGCATACTTCAAACTGTCGTATGTCAATTAATTTGTATCCTAGAGAAATAAAAACCAAACAAAAACGTATAGTAAAAATAAAGCTAGATTTTTGTACTCTTGCATTTTTTCCGTATCTTCTTTAGTTTTCAAATTATGTCGATAGAAAAACAATTGGTTTAAAAATTAAAAAATATTTTTTGCGTTTCAATCAAACTTTTTTTACAAATGCAGACATTCTAAACAGGTCAACCTTCTGAAACATATTATTAGTACTTAAATAAAGTAAACCATAAATGGATTATGATCAATTCAATTCATGTGGTAAAACTGTTGGTTTCTTTGCCGACTTTTTCTCCAAAAAACCGTGCAAGCCATTTTATTCTCATCATAACTCCCTAAGTTTTTATGCTAGAAACTCGTAATAAAGCTCATTTAAAAGGTTTTTTACAGTACTTTGAAAAATTACTTATATCTTTTCCCCGAAAATTTTTCCTTTTCAAGTTATTGAATGTTGAATGTTTTGACTTCAGTTTTCGACGAGCAAGAAGTTATCTTCAACCATCTATAACTCTGTCCGCATTACACCTACAGAAATTTTAAAAAAAAAAACAGCAATCTTTTTGTTTTTTATAAGCTTCATTTATGTTCATTTCACTTTATTTGATAAAACGTAAGGTATTCGCATTATTCGTGAAAAATCTTTCAAAAACATGATTTAAAATAAATCATAATAATAAAGTATTGATTTATTGGACTAACTTTATAGGAAATTTTTCGCTTGCAATTCATTCATCTATCAATTCCTGTAGTTTTTTTTGAATATAAGAATTTCCACCCCCGAGAAGACGTAACATCCATCCCCAGGGTGCTTCGGAATTTGGTCACTTTTGATCCTTGAGCTATTTTCTAATTACGGTTCAAATTTTATGTCAATCGGTCTCTTCCAAAAGAATTCTAAGCAGAAAACCGTCATTCACTGGACTATAAAACAAACAACATTATGTTGTGATGTACAATTACAAGTTTAGGCTAATAATATCAAGCAAAATTTCCTCTAATCTTTCCACCCCTCTAATCCCCTCTAACGAAACACATTAAATTTGTATAATAATTTATTATTATAAAATAATATAAAAGTCCAAATTTCTATAGAATATTTAGAAAGTGAATGTGGCTATGAGAAGAATGAGGAGTCATTACAAATCTCAAAAATATTGTCTGCTCACATTTTCTACGGAGTTTTAAAGTTAAAGGGTGACATTTTAGTGAAATATGAGCGGGAAGTTAGTTTATGTTTTTATTATAACAATGTTTATAATATAATATTAACAGTAGGATTTAACAATGAAATAATTTATAGGATTAACAATAGTGTTTCCTAATCCTACCACCCCCAATGAAGTTCATAAAATTATAAATAAATTATTAAAGAATACTAAAGCTGTAGGTTGGGATTGTATTCCATCATTAGTACTAAAAGCGTCTTCGCATATTATTGTAAAACCATTATCCTTTATAATCCATCATTTGAACAAGGTGTTTTCCAGAGAAACTAAAGTCTACCCATATCTAACCTATTTCTAAAAAAGGTGATAAGGCCAACATTACTAAATACCGCCCTATGCCCTTATACTAGTAGTGACTAAAATATTTAAAAAACTAATGATGACTAGAGTTCAAAAACTTTCTGATGAGTATAAAGTTTTAACAGAACATCAGTTCGGTCTCAGAAAAATAGCTTTCTACAGAATCTAATATTTATGAACTAGTCAAATCTGTAATAAGTTCAATTGACAAAAGAGATCATGTTGCATCTGTGATGTGTGATCTGTCCAAGGGTTTTAACTGTGTTGACCATGTAATTATTATAAGTAAATTAAGTTGTTATGGCATACCTGGAATAGCAAATAATTGTTCAGAGTTATTTAGCTGACAGAAGACAAAGAGCATTATTTTCGGGTTATCGAAACTCTTATAATTCTTCTCGACTTCCCAATGGCTCAATATTAGAACAGCTAGTATTTTTAATGTACATAATGTAGGTGTAACTCAAGCTACAGGTATGTTATTTACTGATGATACCTCTCTGACAATTTCTTGAAAAAATATTAGAGATTTAGAGTAATCCTCGTCATTGGCAATAACAATGGCTGAGGATTGATTTTCAGCTACCTAACAGTTTCAACTAAACGCAAGTAAAACACATATAATTCATTTTGGATTAAAATGTGTAAGAAATAAAATTCATTTTTCTTCTTCAGAAACCGTTATTACAAGTATATACTCTTCAAACCTCTTGTGAATCATCATTGATAAGAAATTAAACTGGAAATGTCATATTTATCCATTTTCTTCTTAATAAACTTAACTCTCGGTTGCTTTGTACTTCGTGCAATCTCAAAAAATTGGAGTTATAGCACAGCTAAGGCCGCTTATTATGCTTAGGTTTATTCACACCTCAGATATGGCGTAGCCATCTGGAGTAATTATGTATAGTCCATTCAAATTTGTTGTTTACAAAAAATAATAATTGGAATAATTTGTAATTTGAAGAATAGAGGTTCATGTAGAAATATATTGAAAATTTTTTTTAACTCTGCCATGTACTTATATTTTGAACGTTTTGCTATATTTTAAATCCAACAAGAGTAGTGTCAGGCAGCAACAACGAGGATATTCCTTCCATCAGTAAAATAAATACTTCAATAACCATTCATAGACTGAAAGTGTTTGAACATGGGGGTATACTCGGGTTTGAAGTTGTACAAGTTGCCTTAGTATTTGAAAGAAATTAATTCCATAAATGAATATGAGAAAAAATCTAAAAAATACCTCACTAAGAGGAAATTTTACTCTCTAAGAGAGTATTTAAGCAAACAGTCTTTCAGGTTATACCATAGTTGTTTGGTTCCTTGGTGATTGTTAAGTAGTATATTTTTGTTTTTTCTGTACAAAATATTAAATAGTGTCTAAGGGCATATTTATTGTTTAATCTGATTTCAGCAATTTTATTTGTGAAAATGTTAATGTATTTTGTGTGTTTTGAAGTAGGACAACTCAAATGTGCTCAACTTTGTATGCCATAATTGATGCAAATAAATCATTCAATCAACAAATGTGCAATAATTTCTCATTGGAATAAAAAATACAGCATGTAAGTATGCTAAATACTGTATAGTTGTTGTTAAAACTGTAAGGTCGTTTTTATAAACAACTATAATAAAATGAATGTCTGGTATTTACAATAACTTATTGATACTAGCATTCCAACTTACTATCATGTGGGTTTCTCTGAAAATCTGTAATATTAATCCGAATTCCAACCAAACGCTTTAATTTTAAATACCTTAAATCTCAGTTCTGTCATTTAGGATTAATAATTGATCCAATTGTTGGAATTATCAGGTTTTGAAAATCAGTTAAACGTAAGTATGTTTGATAAGAAGCTTAATGTAGTACTAAACTGGAGCGATGAGATCGGTAAGGTACGTCACACTTATTTCCTTTTGTTGAACTAAGATTAATTTAGATTGGATGATTGTGTTTAATATCAAACTAATTAATAAATATATTGTAATTTAGTATTGGAAAAAATAAAGTTTATTTAGGCACAATAGTTATGATTAAACAAAGAACTTTTTTATAAAATATAAATATAAGAAGTCAGATTTTATAGCTGACAAAAAAATGTTTATACATTATGTAAGTTATGTTATACATTTAATGTATTTTGATTTAAGTATAACTGATAAAATTTACTCGATAATAAAGTACTTTAATGTAAACTTTGTATATACCTGATAGGGAAATACTAAAATATTATGTAAATATATTAATACAAACAGATACATAATGTTTGGGCCAAAACCGTATTAAACTTATAATACAAGGTGTTTATAAAGTCCTTCACCTTCCTACCTTATCTTTTTGTATCAACTTAAACTAGGGACATGTCAAATTAAAGAGCATAAAAGAAGAAATTAGTGGGGCTCATAAAACATTTTATACATGATACAAAACTAAATTATATATAAATATATTATATACTAGAGCCAAACCATTTCAAACCTGTTAACTAGGTTATTTATGATAATTTGGAATGTTGCCCCTCTCCCCGAAATTTGTAATTTTGAGGGGTGCAGAAAATTTGCAACTTTGTAAAGAAACAAATTTTTGTTTAGCGCTCACTTTGTTGGTCCAACTTTAAGCAAAGTCAAAACAAACACTAATTTACTGAAAAATAAATGTTATTAAAAAACCTATTCAAATCTGCTGCCATTTTCGTTTGAGTGGGTCAAATAAAATTTTGTTGTATCATTGTTCTTTTACAAATCATAAAATATTACTTTGACAGGTCCTATTTGTAATTTTTGTTGTTCCCACCCTTTGAGAACTTAAATTGAAAAATGCTACATTTCATAAGCAGTTCTCACTGCAAAGAATCCAATGTTTAGCAATGTTAGCAAATAACCAATTTATTAAAGGGTTTGCAGATTTTTTTAATCTTTTTGTATATATTATAATTTTAAATAATAATCCTTCAAGTTAAATCACATAAAACATAAAACAATTTAAAAACACTGTTTAGTTCACTTACACAAATGTCCAACTGAAGTATGATGATTACTCAGCTATTACTGAGTATAATTGTGAATTTGTGTTTAAAAACAAACGGATAATTGCACCAGTAAACAATAGCGTTTAAATTTTGTGAAGCTTTTCCAATTTAGTAAAGACTAAATGTCGTTCTTACATCAAGATAAGCTTTACATTAGGTTAGTAATGCATATATTAAGAATAATAATCTGTTTCAAATTTAAGTGTGTTTTTATTTTATATGTACATAAAGTGATTGGTAAAGAAACAAAAGAATATAAAACTGTAACCACTACAATTAGAACTAACGGTTAAATAACAGTTTTTGTGCACACCAGTATGTATGGTAGTAAATGTAATTTTACTAATGCATATCATTTTTTATCGGTCCAGGTTAAGAATAGTATTGCTATGTTTTGCTCTTGGTGTAGTTAGCCTTATCATTTTTGAACCGTCATCAGTCTTTCAATGCAGCTACTACAGACCCTCAGAAAAAAATGAATCAATCCAAGTAAGTAATAAGATTAAGTATACACGAAACTTAATTCATTATTTCTTACAGATAAATTCTATTTCAGAATTAGTAATAATATAAGTACAATTATTATTACGATTTTTGAGATAATACTTAATGTGTCAAAAAAATAAAACAACTTCTAAGCCTAATGTACTTTATGGGACATTTAGATAATTTTAAAGATAACAATATTTATCTATAGATTATTTTAAGTTTATGTGAAAAGTTCAGCTGATTCAAGTTGTTACTCAAAACTAATGTTTAAAAACATAACCTTCGATAAGCCAGACACTATGAACGCACAAGAGACAGCGCATTGTGTTGAGTTGTTTATTCAAATCAAACTGATATTATAGTGCAAAGGAGATTTAGAACTCGATATAATTGATATCCTCCATCAAGTAATACTATCCGAGCCTTTAATGATAAGTTTATGACTACTGAAAGCAAAGAGCAAAAGGGTAATGATAAGCATCAAAAATCTATTTGTGCTGCAGCACGTGATTTAAATTTGTCAAAATATGTTCAGAGAGTTCTTAAGAAAAATGCATATTATGAACAAATTGTAAATTCCTCAACAAATTACACCAGTAACAAACTTAGTCATAAACATTTTGCAGTTACTGTACATTATCGTTTGTCTGCTGATTATTACTACTTATTTTTCAGCCGTTGACAAAATACTTGTTTTTAATTGGGTATAGAAGAATCCAAAGCCTCCGCACCACTGCGACCCAACATTATATATTGTGATGACATTTTACCCTTTAGTGATAACCTCAGATCCTTCCTAGGCCACTTATAAAACCAAGGAGGTTCTTATAATCAACACCACGGAACTCTTCCGGGCTAACAGAAGCAATTCCGAGTACCGTGAATCTCCTGCTTGCGAGAGCCTCCTTGCACTCTCACAGCAGGAGTTGTACCGATTCAATCTCAAGTGAGCAGAATCGACAGGAATCCTCTGAAACCTTATTGAGGTGGTAATTGGTCTGAAACTAACCAGTAAGCATGCTTACCATCCGTCTTAGATTGTTTCTCCCATCAATAGAAGCATTTGAGCTTTCAATTTAGATAGGCAAATTAAAGTTTTTTCCTCTCTAAGCCCAGCAGAAGTATCGTTCCAGTAACTTTTCTCCGTAAAGATTTCAATAACATTTTTGGTTACCCTTGGGCCTTCCACAGGAAGGATCTGGGCCAACTCTAGCAAGGTGATCATTAACATTAATGCCCTCATGGCCAGGCACCCATTTAAGGGCACTCTAGTCATTTCATTCACTACTTTGAAGCAGTCCCAGACCAGTCTTGTTCAAAGGTGAATGATTCCAGTGCCTTTAGGCTATCAGTAAGAATATCAATTCTAGATCCCGCAATTCCTTTTTTAAGGATGTCACACAGCCCTAGATATCCTATGACCATACACTCCTGCTCCAACTCCGCTATTCATTTTGGAGCCACGCTTATAGAATTCTTGTGCTTCTATCTGGATCAAGTCTTGCACCTCGTACCTCCTGGAGACCATCGATCTTAACTGTGTAAGAGTGGTCGAATATTGACATCCGACACAATAAGGTCCATTTTAAGCCCTTGAACTATAGCAGTATCATCAGGTAACATACCAAATTCCGTGATTTGTTATTATGAGACCCTTTCAGCCCCAAGGTAAGCCACATCGCAACCCTCCCCAATCACACATGAATGTGCAGAGAAGGCAGGTTAAGATGCACCTCCATAGCCGATATGATGCAATAGCTCATGGCCCAATATTTCCAGCACACCATAGCTTTTGTAGTTATTGCAGCTGTTTTATGACTCCAGCCTATGTGACCTTCTACCACCAGATCAAAAACACATGTAATAATTGGCCTGAAGGAGGCGGTTTAAGATCAGACAGCCATTTTGTGGGTAATGCGCCATGTTTTACCATATAGCAGATTACTAGCCCAAATTTGTTTTGCATTTTGCAAGAGCTCTGATATAGCATCTTAGTGCTTACCATGGATAAATATCAATAGATCAATAGATTGACAGACAATTTGACCAAAACTTCATCAACTATAGAGACCACAAGAGATTAGAAATGACACCCACTTGCAGGCTGTGTGACTAAGAGTCATCTTCATTTTTAACAAAGATTCTTCTTAGAGCGAGCATGTAACAAATCCCATTTAGATATCTACACCCTTTTAATGGATGAGAATGAGGTGTTAACAAATTTCCCCGCAATGTACATAAATAATTCTCTACACCTTAGGGTGTACTCAAAATTATAAAAAAAACATGAAGTACGGAAATGGTAGATTTACCAACCTTATATGCATGATGGCTGCTATGCAATGGGCAAACAAACGTTTTTAAAATGAAGGAAGAAAGGCTAGCTGACCTCCCTTCGGGATCAAACAACTTCCACATCCCTTTAGTATCCTAACTCATAGCTTGCCCTAAATACCTCCACCAGAAAGAGTAGGAGTATATTGCAGAAAAAAAAAGTAATATCCTTACCTGGACACTTGACAGACTTCAAATAGTTGATAGCACATCTAACCTTATTAGTCAAGAAGATGGAGTGCGAGGCAATGCTGCCTCATCTCCATCTTACTCATAAGGAGCCAGGATCAATAAGCACCACAGCTAGGCTTTTTATGTGTGAACTGTAGTAAAACTATTTATTGTCAATATTAATATTAATTGTTAATATTAATTGTTGTTATCTTCATTTCATCAATTTCATAGAAAAAATATGAGCCAAAAACTTGATAGGATTGATTTACTTAAATAAACTTTTTACATGTTTGGAATAAATTCACTAAATAGGAATAAAATTGTAAAAGCTGATTTTTTCTACAGATTGTTTGTGAACAAAATTGGTTCAAAGAAGATAATACAACAATACTTCTACCCATGACAGAGGCAATGAAAAACATTGTTGATAATCAAAGATTAAACATCCAAGAAGAGATGAAAGAGTTCAAATATTCTTCTAAAATACATCAAAAGTAAGAATTGTTTTTTTATAAAATTTACTACTTTACAGGTGTATACATGTATTATATTACTATAATTACAGATAAGAGACATTATACACTGATGGTCAAATAGAATAAAACAAGTGTAGCAGGTTTGAGTTCATACCCTACGAAGTTTACAGTATTACCAATTTGGACGGTACGTAGCAGTGGTAGTGTGTGCTCCCTTCCCTCGTGTAATTACTCTCAACACTTGACATAACGCTGGAAAAAGATCTATATTATGACTTTGAGTTCTCTGTTTTTTCACTAATTCTTAATTAAATTATTCAAAGTAGGCATATTCATTTCTTTGACAAGTTGTTAAATTTTCATCATTCATACCTTCTAAGATAAATTTAAACTATTATTTATTAAATGTTTTAGTTGTAACAATATTATTTGCTTTTTTTAATTAATTTATTTGTAATATCAACTTTATAATTACTTAGTTGTTCACATCATAAACAATTTTGAAAATGTTTAACTTTATTCAAGAGCTAAGGCATGTTAACACGTTCAGTCCTGAGCGTGGTTAAATTCGCAAAAAGTTACCTTCTCTGTGACTGAGCGTGCTTAAACCCGAAAAACGTTTTCTTCCCTGTGACTGGGCGCAGTTTTAACAGCACCTGTCCCATTAACATTACATTGGAAAAAAAGGAGTTTAGTCGTTGTCTAGAGCAATTTGTTTTACCTGATTAGTTGGTAGGAACCCTTCTATGAGTACAGGCCCGGTAGCCTAGGAAAGAAACATACAAAGCAAATTACGATTGTTTAAATTTTGCCCAACCTTGTTAGTCATTCATAAGAAGACCAGCCATCTTGATAGTCATTCATAAGAAGACCCTAATATGTTGACGAACTGAAAGTTTTAATATCCAATTGTTATTGAAAATATAAGGAATGTAAAAAAGTTCCAGGGCTGTTTAAATTAAGCAGCAAACAATCATCGTAGTAATATTTTGAACATAGCTCGCGAGTATCCAGCTGTTTGTTGCTATGTCAACTCATTTTGGAGTTAACAGAAATAGCGAAAATAATTTTTGTGTTTTAGTTATTTTATGATGCGTTTAAAGCAATGCTTTAGCATTATGTTCTGTGTGAAGTTGAAGAAATCGTTCACTTGAAATTTTTAAATGATCAACTGCTTACGGGCAAAGTGTTTTGAGTTGATCAAGGTACCAAGAATGATTTTAGAGGTTCTGGAAATTAGTTGGAATCATTGTAAACATTGACCGACAAGTATCATGTTGCACAAGTAAATGAACTTAAGAGGTCAAACTGTTGATAACTGAAAAATGACTGAAGAGTCCAACATTTCCTTTTGATTTATGTTAAGAGATCCTAAGAACAAACTGGGAATGAGTTGTGTTGCAGCAAATTATGTTCCCTGCTCATTAGGGAGGATCAAAAACTAGATCGGGTTGAAGTCTGTGAGGATCCTCTTGAGAGGGCATAACGGCATATTCCTTAAGAACATCATAGATGGTAATGAAACACCGGTTTAGGGTTATAACATTAAAACTTAAGCCCAATCACAATGGAAAAGCAAATTTTTTCCGAGACTCTTGGAAGCACATCACTCAAGATCATGATGACTGTTTGATTACAAGGGAGTTTTTCATCACAAATTCCTTCCACAAGTTAAGAAACGAACCATTTTCTGTATCTTGGATTTTTAAGATGATTTAAACAAAATTTGTATTCATTATTCTCCTTGTACATCATCAGAATCATGAAAGTAACATAATTATTATTAAATAACATAATTATATTAGCATTAAATAATAAATACTACATACAAAACTAAAATACAAATATGATGCTTGAAAGTGTTAGACAAAATATACCTAAACTTTTTGGCATGAGTGGATTTTGTACTTTGACAAGACAAATTCCTCCTCAATTAATTAGTTTATGTTCCTATTTATTGTTTGTGAGTTTTGAACATAAAAATATTCTGACAGTTCCTCCTCGACCCCAGTACTTACCTGATTTGGACCCTGAAGATTTTTTACTTTCTACTGCCTAATCTGTTTGATAGAAAAAATGAACTCAAATGGTAATCCTCCTAGAGTGACTGATGCTAATTTAATTTTGTGGTGTGTGTGTATATATAGTTGAATCAAAAATTATAAAATGAAATATAGCTATATAGTAATAACTGTACAAAGGAAAGGAACACGGAAAATGACTGTCAAGTACTGGATGTATGGTATTTAAAAAAGATTACTATTTTTATTATATAATTTTATTTGTGATGATATTTAAAGTGTTATGTTACAATCATTGTTTGAAAAATGTAATTGTAAATTAAGTCGTGCTATAGTGAAAAAATAATACACTGAATTATGTAAAGCAGCGAATAATATAAAGAGTAATTCTAATGCCAGTATTTATATTTTTACTGGAAGAACAATTATTATTGCATTCTTTATTAGGAGGGCAGAATATCACCTCGACAATCAATCTAACAGGAACTAACACTGTTGCTATTTACAAACTTGATATCAAATGTTTTTTAATTCATTCAATTTTAATGAGTTATAGCAAAAATGTTTAAAAAAAATTCTTACCTTACTTTCTGAGTAGTACTTTTGTTTTAGGAAATGTTTGGTTAAATATTTTGCATGTGTATGTACCATTATGATAATCAGATGTGAGTTGTAAGTCAATATATTGAAAACTGAGAAATTAAAAGCTGCTTTGTATGTAATTTTTAAAATCTGAAATAAACGTAAACAATATTGATTTACTTTATTATGTACTTTGTTAGATAGTTTGGATTGTTGATGTTCTGATTATCAACGTCCTCCTGTGCTTACTAAGCTCTGCTTTCTGGTTATTTATTTATTTGTTCAAAAGTTACATAAGGTTGGACAAGAATGATTGAAGGCCCATATTTTACGACTGAAGCAATCAAAATTTAAATGATCTATTTAACAACACCAAACTCAATGAAAAATGGAAATTTTTTTTAAATTTCTCTTCTGTTACGTGAGTAACACACATCTATAAAATATATTGCCACCTGTAAAAATTCAGCACAAAAAGTGATAAAATGAAGAAACTACAAGGCTGTGACACACAGATAGGCTGATAATAAAGATGCTATTATCACTTCAAAATATTTCAGTACCTGCACAGGGTTGTGTGGCCTACTGCACCTAAACCATGAGGTTATCTATGCCTAATGAACCTGGCTGCAGCTCACATTAAACCTGCCTTTATTGCAAATCACAAAGGCTTTGGAAACCTTCTATATTTAACTGCTGTCAGTATAACCTTGTCCCACTTGTTGCTGCCTCAGTGATGACAGTGCATCCAATTCGCATGATATATGGAAGAAGATTCCTCTTTCATTCCAAACCTTTAACATTCTGGGTTGTTTAGGAGTTCCAGAATTTGAAAGTACCTTTTAAGAGAAATGTGTGCAGTTAGTAGACTGACCATCACCCTCACTTCTGGCCTGCCAAGACTTAGTATCTATCCATCAATGGTGTCATGTGCCTGCTTTTGATCCCTCAGCGTCTCTTTTCATCTGTGTAAATGTTCGATTGGATGTTTTCTCTTATACTTTTTTTCTATATACTTATATATGTCGACATGCCTACAATCAGTTCCCATCCCAGTTTATCGGTTGGAGCTCCTTCTTGCCAGTTTATCTGTTACCTCAGCATCAGAGTATATCATAATGTCTGTGCTCTGCTTTCCTCAGTCCTGAATTCATTTTGTCCATGCATGTATGCGAACCCATCTGTTTTGAAAACCATTGTTTAGGTACCCAGTTACTGAGTATCACCTCTGAATGTATGGCCATAAATAAAAGTACATCACTGGGGCCATACTTGTATGGGGCCTTTGTCTGTTTCGACCTATCTATGAACTAAACCTGTCTATTCCTCAACAGATCTATCCAATCTTGTAGCCAGTCTTCCCAAGCTGGCCAGTCTGCTCTAGTCTGCTGTTGAAATTGCAAGTCGTGCAGCCTCTACCAGTATCGGATCCTAAAACTAATAGGCGAAAAAGTGTTTACAAAAATAACTCGCAGGAGCCAATAAATAAAGTTCTAGTCATTTTTCAAAAGTTGGATTTTATATAATATTGTGAATATCTATTACAAATGTTTAAGGAGTTTGGGAGAACTAGTCCCTGAACAAAATGGAA
The DNA here is from genome assembly GCA_018207615.1 of Philaenus spumarius. Taxonomy (NCBI): domain Eukaryota; kingdom Metazoa; phylum Arthropoda; class Insecta; order Hemiptera; family Aphrophoridae; genus Philaenus; species Philaenus spumarius. Next base: position 47,653 of record JAGFPH010000157.1, on the reverse strand, counting down.
GACCTTTAATGAGTGTGGTAGTTACGACTTGGCGATCCGGTTCCACGTTTATTGGTGGTGTATTGGACAGTCATCCTGCAACTTATCATATTTCAGAACCTCTAGCACAGTTTAAAACAGTACAGATAAGAGGAGAGCCACTCGCTACTCCAGCTCTTAGAGTTCTAAAAAATGTGCTGAGCTGTAACTACAAATCTTTAGGTAAAGAACTGTTATTCATGATGTTAAAATTGATACTTTTTCAGTTGATTTATTAACGAATAAAACATTTTTTTCATATTTGATTGTTCCAGATATACATATGTTTAGGATATAGGACTATATTAAAAATTTTATTAAGGACTGTATTCGCCATCTGTTTATAAGTTCCCTCTGATAGAAAGCTCAAAATCCAGTTCAACCAGACATAATGGCCTTATTAAACTTAGGCTATACATTTTAAGAAGTAGGTTTAAGGAACTATGTATAAAATATATTTTTTTCAGTAAGTACTGTTTTAATATTTAAAAAAAACCTAGTGAATTTGCATCATCATTGGAGCTCAGACCGCCTGGATGGATTTTTAAGAGAAGGAAAAAGTGGCAGTCACTGGGTGCTAAATAAGGGTTATACGGTGGGTCTTCAGGTTCTTCCTGGCAATATGATGCAATGAAATCTTGAGTTCAATGAGACCTGTATGGACGGTCATTGTTATAAAGCAAAACAGTCTCCTTACTAAGCCTGCTATGTATTGTGTTTTTATTGCACAGCACAATTTAATTAAGGTCTCACAAGTTGTCTCGGAATTTATTTTGTAACCACCAGGCAAAAAATACACAAGCACTTTCCCTGGCTACCACAGAACACATGATTTTGCAGGCTGAAATTGTTTGCTTGAACTTCACTTTCTTGAGTGATGTTGAATGCTTCCATTCACTGGCTTTCAGCATAAGCCACCCATGTTTTGTCACCAATAAAAATTTGACATAAAAACTCATCAATGGTTACAGCGTTTGGTTTTGTGCACTTCATTCAGCATTTTTGGTACTCAGCATGAGCCCGGCTTTTGAAATTTTTAATTACTCTGTCAGAATTTCCTAAACAACACACCTTAAAACATGAGGGAACTCATTAGACAATCTCAAAACTGTAAACCTCTACTCCTCCAACTTTTACATCAACTTTCAAGCCTTCATTACTAAAACATAGTTGCCTACTATGCCTCTCATCATGAACATTAGTACTTACATCTCAAAACCATTTTCTTAGCTCAAAGTATTTTCTATACATGCTTCATTAATCTGCCAATGAATTTCAGCTGCTTTCACATCAAGAAAATTAATAACAACTTATATTTCACAATCTGGGTGATTTTCAATTGTCTGAGGCATTTTAAATATTCACAAACATAAACATGAGCGAATGTTTCAGTAATGGCATTTGTTCACAGCTGACAAATGTATAAATTAATAAACAGTACTTACTTTAAAAAACATCTCATATAAAACTACTTTAATGCAATATGTATCTGTTTTAATCAGTTAAAGATCTGACAAATAAAATAAAATCCTTTTATTTTTTAATATTTTGTTTGTGTTATATAGATGATTATTTATCAGTCAGCAAAACTGGACAAATAAGGCTGTTTACTCACAACACCAGACTTTGGAAAAGTTGCGAGAAGCAAAAGGACTTATGCTTCCTACCTCAATTCCTGACACCGATGTGTAAACTCTTTCCATTTCTCTCCATGAAGACTGTACACATAAGACTGCGACTTATCGAAAGTCTGATTACAGATAAAGAGTAAGATATGTCTGTAATAAAGATGTTTTACAATTGCTTTTACTTTCCTTCATGTTAACAATTTAAGTATTAATCACCTACATTAACTTAAAATAAAATACTAATGAGTTAACATAAAATTGCATCGTAAATTTTGTATGTTTATTAATTGTTTATATTGTAATGGCAGCTAAACTAATCAAGTCTTCCAAAAATGTTTAAACTAATCATATCATCATTCACTTGAGACAGATTGAATCTTAAAGTAATTTATCTTGTCCGAGACCCAAGAGGCACAATACGCTCACGTCACGTACAACCCTGGTGCAAACAGAAACCTGACTGCGGTGATCCTACAAGACTATGTGCTGACCTCATTGATGATTATGCTGCAACTCTACGTTTTAAACAACTCTACCCTTCCAAATTCAGGTAGGAAATATTTTCTAATATAAATAGAACTTGAAATATCCCGAAAATGTTATAAATTTGTAACTGTTAAGTATAAAAACTTAAAATTTTGAAGACATTATGTTTTCAGACATTTAAATTACAATTTTAAATGATGGATTGGGCGAGTTTAGTAAAATATAATGTTTATACAAGTTTTTTGGTTATTATATAGCCTTTTTATTGGTTATTTAAAAAAAAAACTATAAGATGTTTAGCGAAGGCAGAATGTGAGAAAAGGTTATCTTGGAGAACTGTTCATTAAAATCGTTTCTTTAAAAAGGGAGTCGTCTGAGCAATAATAACTGCAACATTCACTGCATTTGAGCATTTATATGCCAATATGACTTTATATTTATTATAAAAAAGCTGATAAGGTGAACATAATAGTAATTCTAAATAACAATTTTACTTTTAAACCATAACTACAGATATACAGATTTAATGGAAGATTTTGAAATTTACAAAAGTGTAAAAGCAGAACAAGTCATAATCAATGACAAGATTTCATTTAAATTAAAAAATAATAATTTATGTTACAATGTTACAGAATTAAGTATAGCCAACTTCAAAAAATAAATATTGTAATTAGGCGAGGAAATAAAGCACAAAAAGAGCCAAAATCTCCGAAGTTTGATGCCATGGACAAAAAATGCATTTTCAGAAGTCATTTAGAAAAAATGCATAACTTGGTTAATAACACTCGGAATGGACTCAAATTAGGATCCTGGGGGTTTTCGAGGTCGCTGATCTTGCATATGACCTCCAAATTTGTACATTGCCTTCCTGGAGCTTAGGATTGCTGATCAATGTCATCTCCATGGCTTCTCCTGAAATTCATGATCAAATGAAACAAAACACCTGACATAACTCAACTGGGGGTTTTTCGGATCGCTGATTCCAAATCTGGAATCAGTGACCACCCCCTGGGTACCTGGTGCACCGGAACCTGGACAATTGACGCCATCCCCTGAAGTTTTCCTGTAACATTCATACAAATGAACTGAAAACCCCCAGGAAACTGATTTGAGTCCATTCCAAGTGTTTTTAACCAAGTTATGAATTTTTTCTATGTGACTTCTGAAAATGCATTTTTCCAAATGCATTTTGCACTGCACAGATGCAATTTTCAAAAATTATTAAATGAAAAGTAGGTACATTTTTCAGATAATTTTCGCAAGCGAATGCAAAAAAACCATCTTAATCCGTCCATGGCATCAAATTTTGGACATTTGTGCTCTTTTTGTGCTTTATTTCCTCGCAGTCAGTATTTTCTAAACCAAAATCATAGCTTTTAATGTCACTGCGCAAGATTTCAGCACATTCTTTAATACAATCAGCACTTCAAATTTCTTCCGCAAATTGTGCCGCAGTTATCCTATTTGAAAGTACAAAATTTGTGACATTGAGGGATCCTTTGAGTAAGTAAAATAAATACTATCACCAAAGTGCTCCATAAGTAAACTTTTCTTCCTTGTATTTGAAATATGGATGTCGTTGGACAAATATGTCTCGTTAAATTCATTGCGTAAGTATGAAATTAGGAATCCTTTGGTTTCAAATTGTAGTGTATCCACAAACGTATAAACGATTCTTTTAAGCCGTCAGAATCAGCAGTTTCGTCGGCAGCATCTTTTTCAACATCTCTTTGATTATTCAAAATATATTTCATAATACAGTTCTTGTGACACTGGACGTCTGCAGCAACAACACTATTTACATCTTCCAATGTAGCTACGCGCTGAAAAAATCCATTAAGGTAAAATCGCGAGGCTTTCAGTAGTTGCTCTGCTCTGGACTTCTCACAAATTCGGTATAGTTTTGAGTTTCCTTTTACTTGTAAATTGAGTTACACACTATAATTTTTTTAAATTGTATACTAGGACCAGCTCTACTTTTCTGTCTCTCTTGTTGGGTGCCAGTATTACCCTCCTCCTTCAACCTTGATTCTTCAGCATCTTTTTCTTGTTTTTCTTCTTTTTCCCCTTATGTATGTAAGGCCTGTAGCATTCTATGTTATCATTTATGCTTTTTTCATCTTCAACGCTTTTCAACAAATCGTCCCTAATGAGTTCAGAATCTTTTTTAATGTCTAAACTTAATTGGTGTAAGAATTCCACCACTATGTTATTTTGGCCAAATATAAACTTTGTTTACTTGTGTTTTGTGCAGCCTGATGATGAAACTACAGTGTTTAAAAACAGTTATAGTCTTTGTGAAGTGAGTGATAGACCACTAAACAGTAAAAATAAATATTAACTTTAAAGTATTTATGCAAACTTGTGGTCCAGTGGATATATATTACAATAACTTTATAGATAGTACTTACAAAATAGTGCAACCTTTCATGTTTAATAAATTAAAAGAGACTTATTTAACAGAATGTCTCCCATAATTAAATCACTGTACACAATCAGTGTAGCTATTGATATAAAGATACCTTTAAGATTTGTGTATGCTAAACATAGTGTTGCTAAAGAAGGGTGTTATTATAGGAATTTCAATCAACAAAGTTAACTGTCTGTTAGAAATGTGAATTATTTTATTATGTATTTATTTATATTTTAGTAAAAAGTTGGAAGCTGGATAGTAGCGAGTCTTCTGTATTAATTGAATGGTTTTGCCGTACAACATTGTGACTAACAAAAGTGAAATGTTAGAGGATTCAAAAATATTGTGGGCTGTCCTGTCTCGTAAAGTAGTTGGGTCACCTACTCTCAGTTGATACAAAAAAATGTTATAGATGTTGGTGACCAAGCTTTTTAATAAGATCAGTTTTTTTAAAATCCTCATACCAAAATCATCGAAGGAGTGCTTTGACCTTGCGTGGGCTATTATTTCGACTCACCACTGGAAAGGGACATACACATGTTTGTCTTTCTTTTTTTTTTTGCATTTTCTTGTAAAGCAAAATTTCTGTTGCATGGGAAAATCTATGTCCTGTAGTCATACCTATTAACTTTTGTTCAACAGTACTGGAGCTTTTTTGTTATGATGAGGTGCTGCATCACACTGATCAATGCAACAGTCTGTCCAATGCTTTCATGTGCGGACTTGGCCAGGTATGAGCTTTGGATTGTTGAGCGCAACATACTTTAAAATACATGATGTTATTTCCACTGAGCTAAGTTTTCCTACTGTCTCAATAAAAAAAAAAACATACAGGCTTCATTTTTGCCCATGTTGTGTGTAGCTAAATTATAGCATGACAGCTGGCGTTGGTAAAAGACATTGATGTGCGTGAGGTCGGGATAAAATAAAACATGTTGAAGTCTATACTCAAAATTAAATTGGTAGCATTTAACTCAGCATCTACCTTGTCTTTATCCATGGCCTTGTTTTATTGTGGGCAGCATGTGCCCTATAATGATATAGTTTACTTTAAGTTTATATTTGTCAATATAATTTGAACAACTTACCGTCGTCAGTAGTCAAATTTGTCGTATTGCACACGACGGCCGTTTCGGCTATTCAGCCATTATCAAGTGGTTTGGAGGAAATCCTCCGTTGTCATGGAACACTTAACACTTAACACAAAATTCACAAACATTTAAATAATTTTAAAATCACATTTATTAAAAACATGTCCAGTGGGCCCACTGTTTCGCACTGAACTATTTCTTATCTTAGAGAAATGTAGGAACTGGTTTGTGATTAGGAAAAGTAAGAGAGGGGAACGGTACGGTCTATTGTGTTTCTGCTATTATGGTATCATATAATGAGTTCGATTCGAAATGTAATTTTTCGTTAAGTATTGTACCTGGATTAGTTTTGAACATTTTATATATCTTGTATTGTTCAAGTGCATTCATAAATTTTCCTTTTTTACAGTGGTGGAGTATTTTCAAGTTGTCATCGATCGTTGTATATTTATGGTTGTTTAGAATGAGATGTTCGGTGTATTTCGATTCAACTTTTCTTTGACGTAGCAATTGTTTGGGTGTCGGGATATGTTCTTTGAACCTCTTTCTAAAGGATCTACCTGTTTGTCCAATGTATTTCATTGGGCAATCAGTGCAAGAGATTTCGTAAATGCCTGTGCTGTCAAATTTATCACCTATCACTTTTTTTGAGTTAATAATACTCTGTAAATTGTTCTTGGTTTTGAACACCATAGAATAAACTTGTTTAAGGAAAACGTTGCCTATATTTGACATGACAACGGAGGATTTCCTCCAAACCACTTGATAATGGCTGAATAGCCGAAACGGCCGTCGTGTACAATACGACAAATTTGACTACTGACGACGGTAAGTTGTTCAAATTATATTGATTTATAACAGTAGTCGGAATGGCGAATAACAAAATAAATGATTTATATTTTTTTCATTTCATTTTTCATCTTTAATTTTTACAATCTACAAGTAGAATGTAGAACCGATCATAAGTAGCACAAGTATCAGACCCGGGGAGACCAAATCTAAAATTGAAATCACTATTAAATATGTTCCGGCATACGTGAAGTTTGACATTACTCTCTGGATATTTAATACGAAATAGTTCCCACATTTTTGAAACACTCGATTTAACATACAAACTCTTTGATTGGCTATGTCTCCATAAATAGTGATTTTCCTAACGAGGAAGTGAGAGAAAATACTGCTTTATGAGTTTCCTGGTTTCTTCGGAAACTTTGCATGTTTACTATGTGGCCCACGATAATCAGACAAAGGCTTATTAAACTTGATTTCGTCCACAAGGATCTGAATACAATGAGGTGTAATTTAAAAAATGTGGCACATTGTTTTCTGGAAAGTACGGAAATTATTGTCTGTTCTTGGAAAATAATGCTCCACGGTACAAAGTCCCTTAAAAATATATTGACTTACCTTATGGTGATGGATATCAACTACTTTGATGCATGTGTTGGCAAAGAACACAGTTTGCCTGTTCAGTGGTGGATCTAGAACTGACCAAAGGGGGAGGCTTAACACCCTCCAGAAAAGAAAGAGCGGAGGAAAAAATATCTTTTAAAACAATGTGATTTAAGGCCTCTTTAGTTAGGTTTTTATAGCAAAGTATTAGCTATAAATATGGCTACAGGTATATTCATTAATAGAAATTAAAGTTAATTAATTACAAATTGGAAATATCACTAATGTGATTATAACGTACAGAACAGTATAAGTGTTTTTAAGAGAAAGATCAAACATTTTGTATCTAAAAACTAATTTTTGTTTACCCTTTCACACACCTATTATATAAACTCTATTAATCAAAATAGTAATCTCAGCATCACCTCAATGAAAAAGGATTTATTTATGTGTTAGGTTGGATATAGAAATATGTTAGTTCAGGTTCAAAATAAAACAAATAAACATTTTGACAAAAATCAAATAATATTTATTCCTAAAATGTACAAGTTATGGCTGCAATTATACTACAGTCTAGCTGTTATCTTATTCACACACCTGCCAATTGCCCATGCTCATTCTTCTTTGCTTTTTTCTTGAAAAGATTTCAACTATAATATCAATTTTTAATTTTCTTTCCTTGTTAGCTACAGCTAACCCATTTAGTCTGTTCTGGCCCATTGTAGATTTAAATGTAGTTTTCACAATGCAAACATCTATAAGATTAATCGATATAAATAATTCTTGTACATATATAAGCTCAACTGCAATTGGACATACAGTAAAGCGTCGAAAATCCGAACTAATTGGGACTGAGGGGAGTTCGGATTATCAATTTGTTCGGATTTTTGAAAACAACCAAGAAAATGCCATTTATGCCCTTTAATCGATTAAGTGGTTAAACAGTACAAGCAGTAATGTTATTACAATACAATATGTAAGACTACTTACATATTATAATTTAGAAGTACCTGCACGTACACAGGAGGGTACCAACATGATTACACTTGTAACTCTCAATTACAGTACAGTACATAATTAAAAGTTCACTTGTACCTTATAGTTAACACAAACAAAAAATAAAATATACTGTATAGTACACTACTGCATGTACGACACACTGTTATAATGATTACACAACGAGAAATTAATGAACTTTCTGCATGTTTACTGCTAGCGCTAAAGCAGCTTATTAGCGTGAAAATACTGACAGCCAGTCTGTTGTGAGGGCATGTGAAAGCAGGTATTAAGTGTTTAAAAAGAGATAATAATATCAAACTGCGATGAAGATTTTTGTGAAATTTTTAACGACGCAATAATTGGAATTTGCGAAAACGATATATTTGCAGGGGCTGCCTCAGAACGCATTCGGATTTTTGACGTTTCGGATTATTGACGTTCGGATTATCGACGCTCTATTGTAATATTAAATTTAAAAAATAGCAAATTAGAGAATTTTTAAATTGCAGGTAATAAAAATTTAAATTTATAAAAACTTACTGCTTGATGGTGAACTGTTGAAGTAGTTGAAGTTGAAGATGTATTAGTCGATGTGGAATAATGCACTGAAGTAATTTGAGCAGAAAAATTAATTTTTCCTTAGATGTTGTCGTGTGGGTTGGGGCGAGTCGAGTTCTGAGAGAGATACAAAGGCACCGATCCATGAACAAAACCCTTGTGCCAGCGCCGGTTAACACGTGCACACTGTACTCTTGCAATAACCAATGTGAGTAGCTAATAGGCTGTCTTGGTATTTCATTTGCATTGAATAACGTTTCTTTTAATAATTTTTTTTTTTAAATATTACAAATGCTAGTCATACAATCATTTATAACTGCTAGAAATATACATGGAAGATAATTTTATACAGAGCGGATTTTGCTTTTGTCTGAAAGTGGATCGTTATTATTTATTGTAAAGCAAAAGGGGGGGCTTGAGCCCCCCTGGATCCGCCACTGGGCCTGTTGTAATCCAGTCCCTAAAAGTCCTTGTAGTGATGTAAAATTTCTTCATAAGTAAGTTCTGTACACTGGAACTTTCAATGGCACTATTGCATTGCTTTTGGTTTCTATTAACCATAAGCAGTTCAATTTTAAATTGTATATTAGTAAAAATTATGAGAGAGTGTTAGTTGGAATATTACAGTTAGATTTAATACATAGTTGCAAATAGGAATTCCTGTAAAATGTTGATTGTATAGGAGTAGATACAACATTGTTTTACTTACAATTTCACATGGCAATTTCCTTGAAACTGGCATCTTTCTCTTCAAAATGTATAGGTTCCCTGCATCCCTGGACATCTTACGATATTTGTTCTTTCATTGTGTAACCTTAATTTTCCATTTTTTTTCGCTAATTATATGTTTTTTACTGCCCGGTGAAAAACTATGCCTCCGGCTTTCGACATCGTGCTAGATACAATGTTGTTCTGCACTCGGAGGATAGTTACCCGCTATTTAGAACAGCTGTTCATGGTTGCCAACATGATTACTGTCCCAATTTACCATTTGACCAATTTGATTATTATATGAATTTACCATGCAATGCAGAATGATAATTACAACGTTGTTCTGCTGCAAACTTGATTTTTCAAAAAAAATTCAGTTACAACATTGTACGGTGGAACCATTTAATTGATCAACAGATACCGTTAAGCAGTGAAAAAACATGTTTCTTAATCATTATTTTTAATTATTGTTATTCTGTACTATGTGAGATTTGATTAGACAAAATTGTTTCTAAACAAGTTTTGCTTCAAATTCTTACAACATAACATTATTCTAAGATCAGCAAAATAAAGCATTAGATTAGTTAGTGCAGAATAGAAATCATATAATCAGTTTGTACCTATAAATAAATCATAAAATATATTTATCTGAAGTTATAACTGGTTTTTACAGAGTTGTTAGATACGAAGACTTGTCTCTAAATCCAAACAAAGTCATACCTGAAATGTTTGATTTCCTTGGACTCTACTATGCACCACGAGTTAACGATTTTGTAAAAAAACACACTACAAAAAATAACTCTCATGCTTACTTCACTTACAGAGATTCGTCTATTGTTCCTCTTATGTGGCGGAAAAAACTAAGCTTCGATAAAGTTAGTGAAATTCAAAAAAAGTGCAGTATTGCGATGGCAGCATGGGGTTACTTACCTGTAGACAAAGCCTCCAATTTGAAAACATTTAATCCATTACTGCAACCATTTGATCTTCCACCAACATAATGTATTCCTTGGTGAATAATAAATTTTACTGAAATCTATTCTATTCTTTCAATAATTTAAATCCTTTAATATTAACACATAAATACTATGTCCTTTATTTACTATGTACACATAAATTGCATTCTATGATACAAAATAATCATGCTTT
>JAGFPH010000157.1:9141-28970 GCA_018207615.1 Philaenus spumarius | reverse complement strand
CAGTAGAGACCCGCTATTCCGAACAGAATTCAGAAAAAATACTGATTTTTTCAAATTAAAAACAGGAGAAATTAAAAAGATGTTTGTGAAAAAACATACATTTATTGTTATACAAGTAAGTAAAATAGAGACATACATAAAGCCTAACCTTGATGAAAACGCCTGAAATCAAATTGGAATGAAAGCTGGTTTTTCCCTTCACGTTTTCCATTAATTTTGCGGGAAGGAAGCTATGGCAACAAGCGGCTGGTGAAACGGATGCTGGATCCTTCAGAAAGAAGGAAGGATTAGATACAACAGCTACGCACTAGTAGTGTTGTTGCCACCTGCCAGTTGCTTTCGTCCGTTTTTCTCCTTCGTTTTCGTTATCTCGAAGGAATTTGTTTTTCTCGATCTTTTTTTTTTTAAGATAATGCGGTACTAACGGACAGACTGCGGGATGACAAAAGGAACAGTTCGAACAACCTATCCCTTTCCTTCCATTTTTAGAAGAAAGCGGAATTGTAAAGCAACAGAAGAAAATAACCCCGGATGATGTAAACCTACACTATTACTAATAGAGTGAGGTCAAGAGCATTTGCCGTGTGTGATATGAGTTCAGTTTGAGAGTTCACCTCCTCCTTGCTTTTTCTACCGAGCCGATCAACGCTGTATAGAACAGACACTAGCAGATGTCCCCGCACTTATTTTACGCCTTAATAAGTCATCAATACTTTGATATTTTCAATGAAATCCGCCTATTCCGAATTCCCGCTAAACCGAACAGTGTTCGGTCCCAATTAGTTTGGAATAGCAGGACTCTACTGAATGTAAAAAAATTGGATATTTCACAAAAAATGACTATATAGTCTAAACTTCCTATAACGACGTCGGCTATAACAACATACCTTCTATAAAGGCAAAATTTTGAGTAGAAGTTTGGTTTTCAGAGGAACATTACAGGAAAAATAAGTGTTTATAACGACAGCGTCTATAATGACGAAATCGGTTGTAGTAACACTGGTTTAGTCATTTTCTGGAATTAAAATTTGTTTATAACGACTGCAGGCGGCGGGAAGTAAACAAACATTTTTTTGTCGGAGGAAGGGGTTTTCTCACGATATGGTTACACAACCTATAAATAAGTTCTCATAGAATTCGGAAGATGGTTTAAGTGTTTACTAGTTATTATTCCTACAGTTGATTTTATGTTCTGGTTCTGAGTGAGTCAAAAAGTCTAATATCATTTGGAAGCTGGAAGAAGGTGAGTCCAATTCATCTTTAACGAAAGAGTTCGGCGTTTCCCACTCAACAATATCCAATGTTTGGGCTAATAAAAAAATAATAAAACATAGCTTCGAGGAGGAGTCAAAAAGAAAATCAGGAAGTCATGGCATACCAATTTAGACAATGCGTTATTGAGTTGGTTTAAAACTCATCGAAATAAAAATGTTTTTATTAATGGCCCAATTTTGCTAATGAAAGCTCAAGAATTGTCAGTTATGCTGAAAAAAGACTTTAAGCCTGACACATCATGGATTCAGAGATTTCGAAATCACCATAATATTGTCTTTTCTAAAATATCTGGTGAATCTGCAGCAGTACCTCCTGGAGTTAAGGATCACTGGCTTAGTAGAGTTTGGCCTAAAATTCGCGAAGGTTATTCTGATGATGAAATTTGTAATTTTATTGTGACGAAACCGGTTTATTTTATAAGCTCACTGCCGATAAAACGTTCAAGTTTTTAGGTGAAAAATGTTCCTGAGGAAAACATTCAAAAGAACGAGTCACTGTTCTCGTAGCTGCTAATTTTACTGGAAGTGAAAAAAAAGTTGATTGTCATAGGAAAATAAAAAAAACCTCGATGTTTAAAAAATGTTAAATACCTTCCTGTTCAGTATGAGCACAACTCAAGTTCTTAGATGACGTCTCAGTTTTTTGAAAAAATTTTACACGAGTAATTTACTACCTAAGAAGAAAGAAGAAAAAAATTTTACTACTTGTTGATAATTGTCCACCTCATCCTCATGTGTCATCTCTACAATGCATACAATTAGTTACAATAAACATTCTATTAAACAACAATTAATTACGGACTTTTTTAAACAATTTTTTTTTCTTTTATGTATTATGAATATGTATGCTCTTCATATGTTTACATATGTTATGTACAGTATTTTTTGTGCGACTCAAATTTTTTTTATAACATACGTGTGTGTGTATTATAAATACAGTACTGTATAATGTAACTACAAATTAGAAAATAATAATAAGCACTGTTTTCCCAAAATATGTACTGTATACATGATTTATTGTTAAATTTAATGTTCTGACTTTTCCTTGTTAAAAAGTTCAAAAATAAAAGTAATTGTGTTGGGTTATAACAACCACCGGTTATAGCGACCAGATTTCCCTGACCCCTTGTTGGACATTATAAACCATTTTGACTAACAAATTATGTACTAAACAAATTTTGTTTATTCAATTTACTTTATTTCAAGTCTCAAGATAAAAGTCAACTACGTAGGACACCAAAAAAGAAAAAAATAAATGATTAAACTTTATTTAAACAAACATTTTGGGATTTCAAACAACATTTTTGGATATTTTATTTTATTTTCAAAAAAAAGGTATTTATACAATTTTTAGAGGTATAATATTGAGTGCATCCTAGGCTACACATTTCAAACTTCAATAAAGACGTCACTATAAATTTGATATCATACTTTAAACTCATTTTATAGCTTGTTGAAGTTAAGTATATAATGCAAAAAACGTCAGTTACATAATTCAAACTAAATTTTTAAGATTTTTTATAAATAGAGCTTCGTTTTGTACATTACTTCAAAAGTAGAGCGTGAAAATTTCAAATATTTATCAGCAAAATTACGGTAATGAGAGCCTTTTGACTATTTTTACTAAACATTTTTTTTGAAAGTTCCACTTCATATACATACTGTATTTATTTACAGACTTTTTTTATTTTAAAATATGAATTTACAATAGCGCTTGCAAAATTACTATTATGAATAGTATTGCCCTTTTATTTGCAGTTAATCTCATTCAAATTGATCAATTAGTTAAAAAGTTATAACAAATCTACCGGGCGGCTGCTCTCGTGTGGTAGACGTTGCGCTTCGAGTTGTATATTTCAAGTTGTAAACAAATAATTCTGCAGCTTACAGTTTTGATTTTAGAAAAAAGTTTATATAGATCTTTTAAGGGTAATTTTCTGTACTTTTGAAAAATGAAGTCAGTTTTTGTCCAAAATAAATATTTTTAATAATATTTGCAAACAACTGTAGTTTTGAAACTTAATTTGTAAAAATAAATCCCAGCCACTTTTGGTGGAGAAATTTTTAATATGTTGTTTGCAATATGATTGTAAAGAGATTTATAAAAAGTTCTTCTTGTACGAACTTTTCCAAGCCAAAACCTACATTGATCCCCTGACAGTCTTAAACGGTTTAACATTCTTAATTTTTAGCCATTAACTTTGTATTTTCTTTTATTAATGTATCATTGTTTATTAGTTTTTATTTAATTTTCCAGGTCCATGGAGTTTAATGCTAGAGGATTAGAAAATCGTAATTATATACTACCAATTATGAATCTTCTTGAACCTATAGATGTAAAAGCTAGTTACTGGAAGGTTAAGTCAGGTAATTTGTAAAAAGCGTTTTTAAATAAATTAAATGACTATATTTTATGATATTATAAATAGATTATAATTCTGTTTTGAAATTAAAACAGGTAGTTGTAATTATGAAATTACTGTATAATACAATTTGTAACCTTATATAAAACCTTTACATCCTCCTACTAAAATATTGTTCGTACAAAATAATGAGTTAAGAATAACAAATTCGGTTGGTGATAACAGAAAGTTTAGTGTGAAAATGGTATAACATTTGTGTTTAGTTTTCACCTTTTTTAGGATCCTTTCAGTTCTATTATGTAAATGCAATCTCAAATATGAATTACTGCTTTAATTTAAAGGCCAATTTAATTATTGTGGCAAAACTAGTTACAAATACTATTATAAAATGTTTATTTTTATGAAATTACTCTCAGAAAACAAATTCTCGTATTGTAAAAAGGAGAAAGAATAATTTTGTGTATGATTTATTAAACTAATTGGCACTGTTAAACAGTCCTAACCTTACTAATGCAATTCAGAAAAATTTGTACAATTCTATTCATTTTAGAAATTTTAAGCCACTGGAACTGAATTTTCAATAATAATCTGAGTTATGTAATTTTACAGTCTTTTCAGTTAATTTTTTTTGTTTGTTATCGGATAACTGTTTTTGACCTCTAATTCAAGGTCATCTTTAGTCCATAAAAATATACATATACAGGGTGGTTATAAAGTCACTTCTCCACCCTTTAACTTTTGTGTTAAATTTTATTTTTACTCCTCCATCTTAGAAAATTGTGTAAAAAATCAAATTTACAAAATCGATTTGGAAGCAATTTTTTAGGTCAAGCACTTCGAAATAAACGTTTTTGTCTGTTGAATTTTTTTCTAAAAACTCTTCCTTTTCGAGATATTAGCAACTTTATGTCAATTTATTTCAACACGTTTAGTTTAGGGCCGCCATTTTGTTTTGGGTGGTCCGACTTTTATTTTCTTTATGTCATTTTCCTAGTCTTAAATAGACCTTTAAAATGAGATATTACATGACCACACTTCCATTTAAAAATTTTGAGTTGCCCCCAAAATCCCCTGTTTTAGGGGACACTCAAAATTTCCGATTGCTTCAAAAGATACTTTGGGTTAAGTTAGTATCGTTCCCCAAAGGATACTTGTTTGTTTTAACAAACACAAAAGTTAAAGGGTAGGGAAGTGACTTTATAACCACTCTGTATATATATACAAATACACTTATATGTTTATGTGAACTTCGTTGAACACATCACATACTTACACTCAAAAAACAAAAATTTTTTTAAACATTTAAACGATGTGTACAGTCAGGAGACATGTCTTGCACATGTTAAATGTATATGTTCCCAACCACAAGCATTGTTTAATTGTTTTATGTGTTTGCGTATATATGTGTTCAATGAAGTTATACGCAAATGGATAAGTGTACACATATTTTTATGGATTTGAAGATGACCTTGGATTAAAGGTTGAAACTATTTATCTGATATCAAAAACAATGTATGTAACCTAGATTATTCTTAATACAATTCTATTGTTCCCACAAAACATAATTAACATATTAGTTGAAAGGTCAATTTCTTTGAATGAACAAATAATTCTTTTCAATTCCTTCTGTTACTGCTTAAGATATCAAAAGCAGACAAGATGCAAAAACTATTTTCCTTTGATTATTACACATTAATATATTGTTTAAAGAATGAGCTTTATTGTTATTCTTATTCAGATGTTTAAATGTATACATTTCTTTGAAGTTATACACGTTTTGTATGTGCAATCTGAACCATAACTATGTACATTATTTCTTTACAATTACTAAATCTTTTTTTCTAGACATGGTTGTTGTGTTTTTGTCAAAATCAAAACCTGGTCAGAATTGGTCACATCTTACCAGTGCAGAGAAAAAATCTAAAGAACCAAAAGTTTCTCCAAAAATTGACTCTTCAGGAGATCCGTCGGCTGGTCTGATGGATATGATGAAACAAATGTATGATGATGGTGATGACGACATGAAGAGGACAATTGCTAAAGCATGGACGGAAAGCCGGTCCAAGCCAGGAATGCCTGAGATGCCTCAATTTTAAGTAAGGTATATACTATTTGAATTGATGTATTACATAGCTTGTGGCTTACAAACATTGGCATGATTTTATTTTAATATGAAAAATCCTATTGCATAGGAGCAACAATCCACATTAATGTAATTTTTGACTTGGTTTTAAGAAAGTGTTTAAAATATGTTGATACTTTTTTAATTTTAATATCACTGGATACTGATTTAAAAAATGCATTCTTGTTGAGTTTTAAGCCCCATAGTGTAATGCTATTTCTGAAATTTTAAAATTGTACATTTAACGCCCTACAATTGTAGCATCTTTTTGCAAACTTATTTGACTTTGTCTATCACACATTACAAATTACATTAAA
The DNA here is from genome assembly GCA_018207615.1 of Philaenus spumarius. NCBI lineage: Eukaryota > Metazoa > Arthropoda > Insecta > Hemiptera > Aphrophoridae > Philaenus > Philaenus spumarius. Next base: position 22,894 of record JAGFPH010000157.1, on the reverse strand, counting down.
TTTGACTCACTTTTTCCAACAAGGCTTTGTTCTGCATTACATAAAAAATGCTCAAAATTCAGTCTTAATTTCGGGGTGTCGTAATTTTTTACTGAGGACTTGAAAGTATTTTGACACTCAATTAAATTGTCTGCAAATTTGGATTCTATTTTTTTTTTGTGGCAGTTAGTTAGATGATAGGATGTGATACTTGAAATGGGTTTTGAATGAACGTTTTATTATTTATGCTTTTAGACAATCTTTGCATGAAATTCGATAAACACTGCTGCTGTTAAAAAAATTTTGGGGTTTCTTTCTTTTGCTGATTTGAATATTTTTTTAAAGTTGTGGGTAACCTAGTTTACAAGAATATGTTTTATGCTGAGTGTGAAACACACGAAAAGAAGAAAATTTAACACAGACTATTACCCCAATCCCAATGTCACAGATTATAATACAATCCTAAAGCACTCAGCACATAACATATTCTGTAAACAAGGTTACCATCTAGCTTTCAGAACTTCCCATAATTTAAAAAAAAACATTTTAACTAGCAAAAAGAAGAAACCCCTGACCAATTTAACAACACTGGTGTTAATCAAATTTTTTGCGATGATTGCTCATATAAGCTTATATAGGGACAAACTGGACTCAAGGAGCACATCCCTTCATCTATATGAAACGTTGTGAAACGCCTAACATAGATACAAGTTAGTCACAAAATGGAATAAATTCTCAAAATTTTAGATTAAAATCTGTGATTTGGATACTATTATTCAAAAATTAGTTTACAACATTTTAAATTAGAAACTAATGGCATCAAAAGTAGGGTATTCAAGTTTTAAAACATTAAGATGAAACTACAGTACGACCTGTCATATTCGGACTATTGTGTCAACCAGCCTATCCGGATATAGAAAAATCCGGATATAGCAAGGTCATTTATAAATAGCCAAAGGACCTAAAACAATGAAAGCCATTATTGTTGAATACTATTTTTAGATATTTCAAGCGGTTTGGACTTTTACTTACTGTACTACAATGTACTATATAGGCTAACAAATTGACATTTTGTACACAGCAGTAGACTATGGGTAATTAAAAGTAAACAATAAAAGAAAACAGTTTGGATTGTAAAAACACAATTTTAATTATTTCAGAAGACACCAATTAAATAACTAAAGTATTTAGTTCAGTACTGCATTTATAAACTCACTAGCTTTAAAAAATTACCGATAGGCCTACTGTTTGTCACATTAATATATAAATTAAGTTTTACTTACAGTAGCGTACAGAAACGCTAATGGCTACATCAATTTTTGAAAAAAGTTGTGATTTTCGGCTGCTTCACATACTGTACACGTTTATTGACCGTTTCAAGGTCACAGCCTGCTAAGAATAGACTAGGCATGGCGCGCAAACTTTATTCTAGCTGCAATTTTCACTTTTCCACCCCATGCGCCACACAACCAAAGTACGAAAATTGTTTGGAGGTAAGTTCGGGTATGAGAGGGTCCGGATGTGTCAGGTCATACTGTATTAAAGAAAAATTTACACAGTTCAACAAAGATTGTATTACAGATAAATGAACACTAAAATATGCTGTAATCAAAATAAATAATAATTCAAAAGCGACAAATAAAGAAAAAAAAGAACTCAGGTCGTTGTATGTAAAAAATCTGAATTATCCAAGTCCTGAATAGTTATGTTCTGCTGAGAATTACTCGATAGTGTCCATCCAGCTGTAATAAATATCATACAGTTTGTCATTAATTATATTAAACATACCCTAAAGGTTGTCCACTATAAACAAAAAAGTTCACTAATCTAAAAAGTAGTAAACTGTTCCCTAATATAGTAGTCATATAGTAATATAATATAGTCAGTGGTCATATAGTTCAGTGCATGACAGTTAAAATAAGGTATTACCTCTCTAAATTCTGTCATAAAAGATGGATTTTCTTAAAAATTTTGAATTAAGCTCGTTTTATCTTCTACTTTAAAAGTTACCTCATCCTGATGTAGGCTTATTGTTTTTAGGGGGTGAAAACAACCTCTTGTTGAAAAAATTTCAAAACGTAAGTTCAATTGTTTATTTTATTGAAATGCGTCAAATAAAGATTGTTTTATGTCCTGGAATATGGTTTAAGATGTATGAAGGTGCGTACACACTTGCGCGCTGTGTGCCGCTCATGCGCATTGAATTCGTCATATTTGTACGGGGCGCACGTGCTGCGCTCGCGCCGCTTGCAGCGATCCAGTTTCTGTCAGTTTTTTCGGAGAACACTTTGATGGTTCGCCGATCATATTTGGGCGGGAGCGTGAAAGAATTGTCGTTTTCAGCGCGCATGTGATTGTTATTATTCAAGATACCGGGTACTCAGTTATTAAATAAAGATGGATTGCTCTGAAGCAAATTAAATTAAATTAATAGATTCATACAGAAACCACTCCATTCTTTGTGATCCTCAAAACAAGTTTCATTTTAATAAAAATATGAAAGCAGATGCTTGGCGTGAAATATCAGCAGAGATGGATATTTCGGCAGACCTCTGTAAAAAAAAAATTACTTTACCTGTCCCTCAAATTTTTGTCGTTATTCTCATTTCATTATCATCAAAATCATTCCTCAGTTGCCTATTAGTTTTAAGAAACCCTTATTTTGTATATATTCAATATTTTATTTCTGGTCTCAATTCAGAAAATAAATTCAATTTGAATAAATAAATGGCCAACATATTGTGAATTTTAAAATTCTTTAGTTTTATAAAAATATTTATCATCAATTACCGGTACTTCTTTATTATTTCAAGGTATTCTTTATTTTAATATATAGCTAGCCTGTACAACGATCTCAAAATTACATTATTTATAACAACCAAGGCTATTTTAACTTCAGGCCTATTTCACATTTGTTTAAATTAAAACCCAACTTTGATGCCTATGATTGCTACCAGCAATATAGCGAATAGAAAAAGGTACGTATAATTTATTTACACCCCTGTCTTGAGTAAAATTGCAGTGCGGAAATAAGTGTTCTGTTTAGAAATGTGAAACCCAACCTTCTGCAGCAGGTTCTCAAAGTCAGACTGATCGCGGGTTTTCTTTGGATCGCTGGGGGTTCATTGAAATCAAAACTTTCAAAGAGCCGCGAACGCGCGGCGCGCACGAAGCGCATGTTGCACGGCGCGAGAGTGTATACGCACCTTTACAACGCTTCTCCCTTACACAGCTCCCCGGGTTCGGGTGGTTATTGTGACGAAATTAAATAAAAAACATTTTAATAATGTATCTATATGAAACTAAAAAAGTTTATAGTATAATTTATTATTTATTGCAAAGTTTCAACCTTAAACAACCACCCCTTATTAAAAAATTATGAAAATTATTGATGTAGGTTTTTTTGCTTGAGATTGTTTAACCCTAGAACTGGCATCGTTAAAGCTAAAATTGAAAAGCCCGTTTATAGCGTTTTGCAAGCATATTTTTAAAAATTCGCCAAAAATAATAAATGAACCCCAATCCAAAAGTGTTCAATAGCTTTTTTTTAGAAGAAACTTCAAAGAATTCAAATATGCCATTAAAAATTAGTTTCTTTTGAAATTGTAAAAGTTATTAGCTCAAGCAACAAAAAATGTTCAGTAACGAAAGGAAAAAGTTCAACTTTAGGCCTACATAACAAGTAGTAAACATTTTTTGTATTTTTTTCGTAAGCGTAAAAAAGTTTCGTAATTTAGTTCTAGATAGAACTGTATAAAAACATTTTATCAATTTCAAATTTCTTTTTTTGAAAAACACAGTTTTTATGTGTTTCCAAATACACGACGCTAACAAAACTAGGCCTAGGTTGAAACTTAATTTACTAATAAAAGCTTTGCCCAAAAAAGAAATATTATTATAACAAAGTGTAGAGGATAAATCAAAGAAAAGAACGGTATAATTGTCTTTCCTTAGTTCACAAAAGTGTTTGAGTTATATTTATTTGAATAACAAAATGACATCAATCTAATGAAACGTTGCCGGTCGATATACTACGGGCAACAAGGGTCATTTGAATACCGTGGGAACACATGCGCTAGACGATCTCACTAGAATGCCCTATTATGTACTTTTCATTGCCGTCTAGACAAACAAAAAACTGGTTATTTCTAGTTCAATTCCTATCTTTTCTCTACAAAATGGTGTAAAGCAATCTGTCAAAACATGTGATATTGTAGGCGTTATATCGGTTGACAAATAGGCTGTTTCATTGGTTGAAAAACTGTCCAATCTGAAGGGTTTACAGAAATCTTTTGAATAAATCCTGTAAAATAGTAACATCTGATTGGAAGGCACCATTAGAAAGATAAAATCTTGACGAATCCAATGGTAGCTTTATAATCTCGATATAAATACTTCTGTAGGTGGGCTTGAACGTTGAAGAAGTGGGAAATAACAGTACAATTGTATGCAGATTCGCACGCGGAAATAGCTGTAGCCCGATATGCATATTTTAAAACGATGATTACGTATGTAAATATACATTTTACAAAAAAGTTGTAAGTACAAAAATTAAAGTTTAATTCATTTCCTTTCCAATGGTGCCAGTTTTATTACGATTGGATTTAAGTGGATTAAATTATCGATTATACAAATATATGCAAATTCTCGCTAAGGTTCGAGCGGGTTACATTTGCGCCCGAGAGACTGCAGTCTGCCACTTTGAGGGTTAAGCATATAGAATAAACATTATTCTAAATTCTGAAATATAATTCATAATATCTTTTAACCCTTAAAAACCATCCCTTCTGAAATAATTAAAAAGAAATATTTTCCAATAGCTTTATATATTTTAATGGTGCATTTAAATTGAATTAACATCTCTTCAGCTATCAAAATGTTGTTGGATTACACAACTCAGAACAAAACAACTTTTGAATAGACAGAATAACTTCAAGACAACTAATAGCAAGGGTCGTAGTAAGGTGAAACTTCTAAAACAAAATACAGGTTAAACTAATAAACAATAATGCCCTCATCACTAAGGTCGTCAAAGCCATCACTCTCGACATAATGGACAAAAACCTTTACACAACCAAAGTCTATAAGCTTATAATAACATCAAATCCATTAAAGAAAGATCCCACCTATGACTTTGTTAAAGTGCACACACTTATTTAACAAGAACACTCGCCACATGGTACAGTGTATCCAAAATATCCAAAATACAGACTAAGAACTGAAACTCCTTCTCCAAAACTGGTGACCCTTTTCTGGTGACCAGATAAATTAATCAGTGGATGATCGAATTTCATCCGGTCACCGACCACACTTTTTGCCCTTGTATTTATTTATTATTTTAAAATGTGGATGAGTTTGTGTTGTGTAAGTGTAATATATTTAATGTGTAAATTTTGATAATGACAGAATAAAAAAAGTAGAAACACGTCATGTGAAAGAAGTTATAGACAAGTCAGAATCATAAGGATTGTTGAAAATGCCTTTAAAATAGGTAATTATAACATTATTTGTTCCTATAAATTATATTTACAGATCCTATTTCTAGCACAAATTAATGCGATGAAAACTGCTAACGGTTTTCGCCTTTACAATAAAAATAAATAAAATTAAAATTATTATTCACTCTTATTTTAAATTAAATTTTTAGGATGTTAGGTTCAATCACAATCTTTTACTTATGGTGTTAAATTTGAATGTTGCATCATAATGCATATTACTAGTAAATATTTTTTTGATGAATTCTAATTTTTTTGAATATACGTTACAAAATGTATTACTATTTGGAAGTTGTAAAATAAAATTTCTTAATGTCTTCTTTATCTTCTTAAATAAACTTTAATACGGGGTCTTTGCCAAACTACTATTTTGATAATTATATTTAAAAAAGTTTTACTTATTTTGATTTGAATGTGTTTTTAGAATTAATTTATATAAATATGTAATTATAATGTGATTGTTTTTAGTTTCAATGAACGTTCTTGAATTTGTTCAAATTAAAAATTCCTAATTTATTAAATTACAAGTGAAAAAACATGAACCAAGACCGAGATTTGAACTCAGGACCTTATCCACTCCATGGTAACACTCTACCAACTGAGCTATCACTCCAGATTATTACAAATTAAAAATAATCCTAATTTATATAATATTTTGTTTTGTAATGAGTTTTAACTCCTCAATTAGTGTATTTGTTCACAATTCTAAGTTTCGGTATTTTATTTACAGATTCATGGCAAGTGACTCTCAGAGCTGTTCATAGAACAGAGGCAAACTACATTCCTCAGGCAGAATTTATTTTTAATGTGTTGTACATTTTCTATTTCTTTTATTTATAATAAAAAATACGTAAGCTAGGTTGATTTCTGTATTTTGCTGCATACTGTTTATTATGACAATACTTATTTATACAAGAAATTGAGAACATATTTCAGTGTTGATGTTCAAAATATATTAAATACTTTTCAAAAACTTTGTTCGTCTCAGTTACTCAATCTATAGTAAAAGACTACAACTTTTTTTTAAATGTCATACAACAGACTGATTTGAATACCTATAGTGTAAATCTTTGACATTTGATGTATATTGTCATTTGAGTGAAGGACTTGGCATTTGCAATATAAAAATAAAAACAGCTGAGCATACGAAAAATTCAGCAGCTTTTAAATGAATGTTTGGTAGTGAAAAAAAATATTCTAACCCTTCAGGGGTAACACTCCATTGCAGTTGAACTACAAAAAGGTGTCTGGCAGCCTACAATTTAGGTAAGTCGGGAATTTCAATTTTTATCCCTGCAAAAAAACTTTATGGACAAGTCAAATATGGATATTAGGCCAGTCGGTAGGGGTAAATTTAGACCAAAAGTTCCAGTAATTTACAATACGACTAATTTTTTTTATATAAGTACCTTAAACTATGTAGATTAACATAAAAAAAGTTTACCAGTCTATCGATTTCCCAAAGTCGAAAAAAAAATCTATTATAATTTGTTTTTATTATCCTTAATATTTCGAGCTGGGATGAAGATAGACAAAAATAAAAAATATCACCTTGTAGGGGAGGTATTTTTCAACAAAAAAGGTCATATGTATTTATTTCGTCCGAGCAATGGTTTGTCTGGAAGAAATTAGATAATGCAGATATGTATTTTGCAGCAAGGGAAATCACTAAAAGGGGACATCTTATTCATGTATGAAGCGTTGGCTCATTCTAAATTGGCCGAATTTTAATATATCGAATTGAAACTTGACGTAGGAGTTAAAATATATATTTTAAACATTTATGCTGAGTCTCAGCTTGTTATCTTGAAAATGACCCGATCTAGGAGTCGATTTCGATTATCGATTTTAGGAGCAGCTCCAGTTAGAAACTTTTTTAAAATATCAACCTGAAAATTTTTTTACAAGTTAAATATATAGATTCAAACAAGATCAAGGAGTATAAACCTTTTTTATTATTTACTTTTCAAAGCACAAGTAACTTAAAAAAGTATAATTTTAAACCTTTTTAGATTTTTCATCAAAACGCTTTAGAGTTAATCGGCTGCAGATTAGTCAATTTTTTAAATATAGTTTTTAAAATAAGTATAGCAAAAAAAACAATTGTGTTTTTAACTTGAATACCAATTTTTAAATCGATATGTTCAAAAATGTTGAAAATGGAGTCGTTGAATCCAAAGGTGTTATAGTTAAAACGAGATAGGTAAAACAGAAGACAATTTTCAAGCGACTCGTTTTTAAAAATAGCATAGGTGTACTCAACTTGTAAAACAAATTTGATGTTGATATTCAAAAAATTGACGAAACGAGCTTTTTAAAATGAATTGGTGGGTCCGGTACTCCTAAAATCGATAATCGAAATCGACTCCTAGATCGGGTCATTTTCAAGATAACAAGCTGAGACTCAGCACAAATATTTAAAATATATATTTTAACTCCTACGTCAAGTTTCAATTCGATATATTAAAATTCGGCCAATTTAGAATGAGCCAAAGCTTCATATATGAATAAGATGTCCCCTTTTAGTGATTTCCCCTGCTGCAAAATACATACCTGTATTGTCAAATTTTTTCCAGACAAACCATTGCTCGGACGAAATAAATACATATGACCTTTTTTGTTGAAAAATACCTCCCCTACACGGTATTATTTTTTATTTTTGTCTATCTTCATCCCAGCTCGAAATATTAAGGATAATTGAAAAAAAAAAAAATGATAATCGATTTTTTTTCGACTTTGGGAAATCGATAAACTGGTAAACTTTTTTTATGTTAATCTACATACTTTAAGGTACTTATAAAAAAAAATTAGCCGTATTGCAAATTACTGGTAGTTGTAACCTATACCGACTGGGCTATATACAGTACAGTAGAATCTTGCTATCCGAGGTAATTGGTACAGGGCAGACCTTGGTTAACAAAAAAGTCGGATAATACGGTAGGCCGTGAAAAACCATTAAGGTGCGAGTTCCCGCGTCATTTATGTCGTTATAGGCTATAACTTATTTCAAAATCTATTTTATTTGGCTTTAAGTAACATACTTTTAAATAAATAAATGTTTGATAATGTACTCAAATGAAAGAAATTGGATACTATAAGCTACTATAATAAAAACCACAAAATGACTCTAAAGTTTTTTCATGCTCACTTTTTTTCATTGATTATCTAGAATTTTCTTTAGTTGAATACAATAAAGATACCCACTTTCCAATTTCTGATTTATTTCCTCTCAAATCCCCGACAGTCACTTCCCCAACTTGCCACTTTTCTTATTGAATCACCTCCATCTAATCCTTTAATTGCTTCCCATTTTTGACTTTAAGGTAAAACAACACACTTTCGCTTTCCACTCATAATGACACTCTTATTCACAAAGTTTATCACCGATACCGACTAAAACCAAAAGAACAAAATACAGTAGTAGGGGGACGAAACAACTCGTGGGAAAAGATGGTGAGTCCTAAGTACTGTATCGTGAGGAGTTTAATGTAATTAAACCTAAGTCTGCTTCATCATTCACTATACTGCTTGTCCTCTAAATGCCACCAATATCATATTGTTGGATAAGGAGCAGAAGTGTTTCCAAGATATGCAAGGCAAACTAGTTTTGTTTTCTTTCTGTTCAACCTAACATAAATTTATTATAAATTTTTATTATAATACAAATAAATAAGTTTTTATTATAAATTTACTTATTGAGAAATTCTCTCAAGCTAAGAATTGTTCATCCAAATCAATTCAGTTAACTTACATTTATTTGTAAGTTAACAGAATTGATTTTGACAAAAGTTTTTGACTCGGATAACCGAAGTTCTGCTGTATATATAGTATAGAAATATAGTGCACACAGAGATAGGCCTACATTGTAACAATACAAAAGCAATACACTACACACAAAATAATTAAGAAAAATTATTCAGAGCATTCTGAAAAATGTTGAAGTTTCTTTTTATCTATTTTATAGAACAAATATAAAATCTGTGTGACCATAGTCAAAAAATCAACTTCTATAAAAACGAGCGTACGTGGAGTAACATTTAAAGAAGAAATACCTATTCATTTAACTTAATAATATAACAGCTGATTTCATCCATCATCTGTAATACACAAACAAAACCTAGCGTAGATTATACTTTGGGATTGTGTTTACAACTTCAATCAATAATATAGGCTATAATATTAATAACTTCTAAATCATTTGATCTGCCAATATGAAATAAAGGGCAATTAAAAGATAATATTTTTATCTTTCTTTAAATATATATAATATTAATATACATAAACACAAAATCTTAACAAACATCCTACAGTTTTATAGTCCTTAATCCTTATAATTGTACACATTTAATGAGTTAAAAATCCCCATCTGCAGGCCTAGATAAAGTGTTGTTTAAATAGTATTTTGTATAAATGATGTGTATCTAATTAATCCGCCTGTGATTTTTCACAAACTACCGGTACCTATGTGGGCATTTATCTATAAGCCAATTTTTTAGTTCATACCTGAAGCATTTATTCTGCGGGTTTTTTATTTCATTTACTTTGTTATTCGCCATTCCATTTTTTATTTCAAATGGGAGTAATTTAATGACATATGAGCTGTTTCCTACAAGTTTTATTCTTCTTGGCGTCATGTAAAAATCATGTTTTTGTCTTGTATTGTGCGAGTGAAAGATTATTTCTGCTTATATATGTGGATCTTCTTTCACCAACATGTTACATTGGAAAATAAACATCATATAATATGTATATAATTGTCAAAATAATGTTATATGAAGATGTTTTAGAAGCATTATTGTGTCTTGAATTGGTTAATTAACTATAACAAGATATTGTTATAACACATTTTTTTATTAATCTAAGCTATATCGAACAGAACTTGAACATAACAATGTACTAAAACTATTGCTGCATAGTTATTTACGTATGACTATTGTCTAGAGTATAAACATATGATGCAATAAACATATGGTACCGGTATCTACAATATTCTTTCCCACTTAAATTCAAAAGACCGTTGGAAACAAAATTAGGATACTTCGAAGAAAATAAGAACTTTACATAACCCAGTCTTTAAACCGTTCTGGTTGTTCCCTCATTCTCTCCGAACGTCTTGGGATTAATCTCTTGAGGTTTTACAACTTGATGTGGTAGTAATGGAACGTCTTTATATTTATAGTTTGAGGAAGTTGTGGAACATCAAAACACTGTGTAGGGCCAAAAATAACAGACTTCTTTTTTTCTTGCTGACTAGTGTTGAGAAGAGTTGGTTATATGTCTTTTTATTATACTTCCACTGTCCAAAAGTATCAAATAGTGTAGTTTGCCAATTGTCTTGTACAGGAGTGCCCATCCCCCCCAAAGCCTATGGCGCAAATCCCCCCCAAAACCTGCCTGTGGGTTCCCTCTCCCAAATAAAGTAGACTTTTTTGGATTTTTGAAAAAAAAAAAAAAAACAATTTACGCATAATTGTTTTTTTTTTTCTTAAAAGTGTTATTTTATTCTCTGAACCCTTTGCGCTCAGTTGGCCAGTACTGCTGGCCATACGATGATATTATCAGTCAGCTCTGAATATTTATCGAATTAGACATCCTCACAGCTCGGATGGCCAACCTGACTGTCCGCTTACGTTATTGTTGTCAGCTCTGCCGCTAATTTGACCTTGTGGCGTCAACAACTCTGAATTACTTTTCACTACAATCTGAAATGTTGTTAGTGGGTATTTATTTCTTGTTTAACAGAATCGTGGGCTTTTAGTAAGTCTTTTATTTCGCCATACAATAAAGTAAATATATTATATTGTTATTGGTGAGTTTTTGGTTTAGCTGTAAATATATAGTTATAATATATTTTGATGAATAAAATAAACCATTGGGTCCATTGTATACAACTTATCGAACAACATTTTTAGGTAATTTAAAATAAAATTAAGAACTTGTTAACAAAAAAACGCTTAAAACCTACAATAAAATAATTAACTTTTGTTGTATTAAATTACTTCAAACTTTAAAAACACTATATAATAAAAAACAGAACATAGTTTCTCATAAAAAACGTTTAATAATCAAACGCTTTTCGATGACCAGGTCATCATCATCAGTGATGGTTACAAACTTATAACTTACACGTTACGAGTTACTTACAGGTTACAGTTATAAGTTTGTAACCATCACTGATGATGATGACCTGGTCATCGAAACGCGTTTGATTATTAAACGTTTTTTATGAGAAACTGTGTTCTGTTTTTTATTATATAGTGTTATTTCTCATAAGTCCAGTTCAAGTTTAAATTTTATTTAAAAACACTAGCCTAGACCACCGCAACGTAAAACTAAACTGCTGGTAAGGTTATAATGTAATGAATATTCCTACGTTTTGATATAACACAGACCAGAAAAAAAGAGGGAATTAATTAGATTAAGATTTGGACTTTATCTTTCAGCACAATCCAGACAAAATAAAACTACTAAAAATAAATTAATGCAGATCATTTGTGTGGCCATCCGGGCGTTCGAGGGATTTTACCTTGTCCAGTACTGCTGGTCATCCGAGCGGAGAGGAACTTAACTTGCAAAAACAATTCATACTTGATAAAGAAATGGCTGTGGCCAGCATTACTGGCCATCTGAGCCCAGAGGACTTTTATTAAAAATCCTACCAGAGTGAAAAGGGTTAAAACAACCCATTAGGTAACTTAAAGTTTACAGTTAAATCCAATAACTTATTAAAGTTTTTCATAAAAATATGTTTATGGAAAAAAGGAGGTTCTACGTAATTTATAAAATAATACAAATACACAAATTCAGTAAGATTTATTTCATTAACAAAAGCAACACATTACTACTTTTGAAAGTAGCAGAATACATCACAATATTTTTTTTTTTTTTTTTTTTTTTTTTTTTTTTTTTTTTTTTTTTTTTGTTAAAGTATTAAACTAGCTATCCGAATTTAATAAAAAAAGTAATATATAGTTGAAAAATACAAAAATAAATTTACATTTATTGATAATTAAGAAAATATTGTAATAAAATAACAATAAAAAACTACAATACATTTTGAAGACCAGTAGTAGGTACGTAACCGATTTGGAAGGATACAAAAACATAATACAAATAAATGATATTTCATGCAACACAAAATTAAGTGAGAATAAAATTGTTTTAATATTACTTTGATAAAATTAGACATTGATTAAAAAGTAGTTACAAAGTGTAAGTATTGGGGTAAACACGAATACCCTAAATTAAGATTTTTAAATAAATAACTAATAATTAATAACATCAAATAGATTTCAAAAGAACTTAATGGAATAAAACTAACAGGCCAGACGCGTTAGATGTTAGTTTCACGATAATCGCGGGCGCCTGCTCTGCATTGTTCAAAATGGTCTTGTTATGAACAGGCAACTGGTAGAATAATCACTTCAATATCAACAGTCTGACGGCGACCATCGCTCCGCGATTATCTTCCAGCGATAATCGCAGAGCTATCAGGGCCGGTGCAAGGGGTTTTTCCTGAACATGCAAGAGTCATTTTTGGCGCCCACCCCCCTTTTATACACAACCCCCCTACCCTATATATGTATATATATATTTATATATCTCCTTATTGCAATAAAAAATGGGTACATTATCAAATGTATACCAATTGAAATTAGTAAATATAAAATATTTTCTATATATATATAGCCTATATATACACAGTGTATTATCTACACTTATAAAAGCCAAATACCATTGACTCATCACAGTTTCTCCAAAACCATGAGGCCTACAAACATGAAATTTGGCACTAATACGCTTTATAGGCTCTAAACGCGCACTAAGAAAGGGTTTCCGAAAATTCGAAATTTTAGGGGGGGGCGAATTGGGGGGGTCAAAGTTACTAAATCACGATTTATCAAAACCTACCGAACGGATTGGAATGAAATTCGGTATGTAGCTTCCTCTAGCGCCATAGATGCTCGCTAAGAAAGGGTTTTAAAAAATTCAAAATTTTAGGGGAGTTTGGGGGGTCAAAGTTACAAAATCACGATTTCTCTAAAACCATCGAACGGATTGGAATGAAATTTGGTATGTATAGCTTCCCCTAGGGCCATAGGTGTTCGCTAAGAAAGTTTTTCAAAAAATTCGAAATTTTAGGGGAGGTTTGGGGGGTCAAAGTTACTACAAAAAACCATCGAACGGATTGGAATGAAATTTGGTATGTAGCTTCCTCTAGGAACCTAGGTACTCGCTAAGAAAGGGTTTAAAAAAATTCGAAATTTTAGGGGGGTTTG